>CM077920.1:206965098-207045098 GCA_039797435.1 Crotalus adamanteus | reverse complement strand
CGTCTCCTGGTGATTGGCCCAAAGTCATCCAGTTGGCTTTCATGCTTAAGGTGGGACTAGAACTCACCGTCTCCTGTTGATTGGCCCACAGTTAACCAGCTGTCTTTTCTGCCTAAGGCGGAACTAGAACTCACTCCTTCTAATAAGAAGCCTCAAGCATCCACCCAGATAGTTCTAACTCACCTGATCAACGAAAATATATTTTCTAGCATTTGTGTTGCAATTAAGTTGTAGGAGACAGACTTACATCAAAAGAGCCCATCTGAGAGACATCGAGGGAGACGCTGTGAATATGAAAATGAAGACATTTATAAGACATTTGATGTCCGAACAGGCCACAGAGGTGCATCATGAGGTCAGGAGCATGTCAAGTCAGGGGTCTCCTAAACTTGGCAACGTTAAGACTTGTGGGCTGGAACTCCAAGCCTGCTTTGGAAAATAGCTTGACTCCCTCTTCTTTGGGGCAGCCCCTCAAATATTGGAAGATGCTATCATGTTGCTCCTAGTCTTTTATTTTCCTGCAAACAGTTCTTCATATGTTTTAACCTCCAGGTCCCTAACTAGCTGCATATCATCCCAATTTAGTCCAAGGAGGTCTCAGAAGGATGACCAGCTATCTCTCTAGGACAGTGGTGGCGAACCTATGGCATGGATGCCAGAGGTGGCACTCAGAGCCCTCTCTGTTGGCCCCTGTGCCATCGCCCCAGTCCTAGGCCTTCAGCTGGGTTTTATAAAACCTTTTCGCTTTAGGCCTCCGCCGCCGTGTGCAAAAAAAAAGGTTCAGTCTGTAAGGACCCACCCCACTTTGCATCTTAAGAAGACAGAACTCTTGGAATAATTCTTCCAACAGGAATCCTTTATTAAGAAGAAGTGGTTGCAGGACTTGGGATCCAAGCTCTCCCATTCAAGGTTTTCAGGGGTTCCCCAGTAGCCCCACCCAATCACCCCCCTCTTTCAGCGACAGTCTCAGGAATTACACTTCCACCCCCTTTTGATCACTGCCCGGCTGGATGGAGACTTCAAAGAAACTACATGGAAGGAAATAGCCCCATTCTTATGGTTAGTTCTTTTGCAATACACACATTCAGTTCCTTAGAAGTATACTGAAAGAAGTGAGGGCCATAAAGCCCCTTTGTTCACCCCCTTCTCTCCCTCTTATGGCAGAATCCAGAGAAGGCAGAATTGGGGTTTTCTATATTTGATAACTAGAGATGAAATATAATTGGATTCTGACACAATCAATCAGTCAATTTCAACTTCTCGCGGGGGAAAAAAAAGATCTTGCAAAGTTGGAATTGATTGATTGAACTTTTTAATCCCACCCTGTCTACTGTTACCACCGCAGCCACGCCCACCCAATGGACCACACCCACCCAATGGACCACACCCACCCAATGGGACACGCCCACCCAGCCCCCAAAGATGCATAAGTGGGTTTTGGGTTGCAGTTTGGGCACTCGGTCTCTCAAAGGTTTGCCATCACTGCTCTAGGATGTTTATGCTGGGCACTCCCCGTTGGAAATTATTCTATGCAAGCTGAATAGTTTGTGGGTGTTCCAACACTGGAGGTTTTTTAAAGAAGAGATTGGACAACTATTTGTCTGAAATAGTATAGGGTCTCCTGCCTGAGCAGGGGGTTGGACTAGAAGACCCCCAAGGTCCCTTCCAATGCTGTTATTCTGTCTAACAAAGAGAAGGACCAGGGGTGACATAATAGCAATCTTCCAATATTGGAAGGGCTGCCACAAAGAAGGCAGGGTTCCACCTATTCTGCAAAGGATCTGAAGGCAGGACAAGAAGCAACGGATGGGAAACGACCAAGGAGAGAAAATTATCAACTAATCGAGGAGAGAGCCCATCTAGAATTAAGTAGAAATTTTGTGACCGTGAGAACAGTTAGTCCAGTGGAACAGCTTGCCACCAGAAGTTGTGGGTTGCTCCATCACTGGAGGCTTAAATAGAAGAGATTGCACATCCATTTGTCTGGAATGGTATAGGACTTCCTGCCTGAGCAGGGGGTTGAACTAGATGACCTCCAAGGTCCCTTCCAGCTCTATTGTTCTGTTATTCTGAATTGGGCTGAAGGACACATCATCCTCCAATAAGCCCTGTTAGTCCAAAGGTCACAATCGCACAGGTGATTTAGAGTTTGCTTACCTTTCCAAGGCTAGAGAGATTCCCAGCTGGGTTGGTGTAACACTGAAGCTTCCGCTCAGAATGATATTCTGTAATCATAACATCAATCAAAAAAATCTAATACAATCCTGGGTTGTATAAACAGAGGCATAGAATCAAGATCACACAAAGCATTAGTACTGCTGTATAAAGTACAGGCAGGATTTCGAAGAGGCAGAGGAACTAGAGATCAAATTGCCAACATACGCTGGATCATGGAGAAAGCTAGGGAGTTCCAGAAAAACATCTACTTCTGCTTCATTGACTATGCGAAAGCCTTTGATTGTGTGGATCACAACAAATTGTGGCAAGTTCTTAAAGAGATGGGAGTACCAGACCATCTCATTTGTCTCCTGAGAAACCTATATGCGGGTCAAGAAGCAACAGTGAGAACCGAACACGGAACCACTGATTGGTTCAAAATTGGAAAAGGAGTCCGGCAAGGCTGTATACTGTTGCCCTGCCTATTTAACTTATATGCAGAGCACATCATGAAAAAGGCAGGGCTAGATGAATCAAAAGTTGGAATTAAGATTGCCGGGAGAAATATCAACAACCTAAGATATACAGATGATACCACTCAAATGGCAGAAAGTGAAGAGGAACTAAAGAGCCTCTTGATGCGAGTGAAGAAGGAGAGCGCAAAAGTTGGCTTGAAACTCAACATTAAGAAAACCAAAATCATGGCATCCGGCCCTCTCAACTCCTGGCAAATAGATGGGGAAGAAATGGAGGTAGTGACAGATTTTATTTTTCTGGGCTCCAAGATCACCTCAGATGGGGACTGCAGCCAAGAAATTAAAAGACGCTTGCTCCTGGGGAGGAAAGCTATGGCAAATCTAGACAGCATTCTAAAAAGCAGAGACATCACCCTGCCAACAAAAGTGCATATAGTCAAAGCCATGGTTTTCCCAGTTGCAATGTATGGCTGTGAAAGTTGGACCATAAGAAAGGCTGAGCGCCAAAGAATGGAGGCCTTTGAACTCTGGTGCTGAAGAAGACTCCTGCGAGTCCCTTGGACTGCAAGGCGTTCAAACCGGTCAGTCCTAGAAGAGATCAACCCCGACTGCTCTTTAGAAGGCCAGATCCTGAAGTTGAAACTCAAATACTTTGGCCACCTAATGAGAAGGAAGGACTCCCTGGAGAAGAGCCTGATGCTGGGAAAGATTGAGGGCAAGAGAAGAAGGGACAACAGAGAATGAGGAGGCTGGATGGAGTCTCTGAAGCAGTAGGTGTGAACTTAAATGGACTCCAGAAGATGGTAGAGGACAGGAAGACCTGGAGGAACGTTGCCCATGGGGTCACGATGGGTCGGGCGCGACTTCGCAATTAACAAAAACAACATAAAACCCTAGTGAGGCCACACCTGGAATACTGCAGCCAATTTTGGTCACCATATCACAAAAAAGATGTTGAGACTTTAGAAAAAAAAAATCAGAGAAGAGCAACTAAGATGATCCAAGGCCTGGAGACTAAAACATATGAAGAAAGGCTGCAGGATTTGGGTTTGGCCAGTCTAGAGAAAAGAAGAAATAGGGGCGGCATGATAGCAGCATTCCAGTATTTGAGGGGCTGCCCCAAAGAAGAGGGAGTCAAGCTATTCTCCAAAACACCTGAAGGCAGAACAAGAAACAACAGCTGGAAACTGACCAAAGAGAGAAGCAACCTGGAATTAAAGAGAAACTTCCTGACAGTGAGAACAATTAACCAGGGGAACAGCTTCAGAAATCATGGATGCCCCATCACTGGAGATCTTTAAGAAGAGACTGAACATTCACCTGTCTGAGTCAGTGTATATTCTCCTGCTTGAGAAGGGGGCTGGACTAGAAGACCTCCAAGGTCCCTTTCCAGGTCTATTCTATACTATCAACCTCAACTTCCTCGTCTCTAGCAAGGGTCTTATTAGAATTTAACATTCTTAAATGTTGCTTCAAACTCTTCTATTCAGTTATTCCCTTCCAATGTCTACTTAATGAATGCCTAGTTAAGCACACTTGCTTCCCAACAAGTCATTGTCGTGCTCTGCAAGGCTGTCAGGGTGTGGTAGGGACCCTACCAGTTAACTTCGCCGCCCTCCAGCTGACCCAACTGAAAAGGACCTTTCCCTGTTTCCCGACGACGCAATTGCTTCCTGTTCGCCCCGTGTCGGTCGGCCATCCCCAGAATTCCCGGTGGCGCTGCAGCGCACATGTGACGTCATCACCCGGCATCTCCTTACGATCTAGATAGCGTACTTTGGAGCCTTGGAACCTCGCAGGGGCCGACAAAAGGCTGAGGACTGTTGTTGGACATGGGGCTGGATGGATTGTCGGGAAGGAATAAGGGCGCGGTGGGCGCGGCAATTATATATTTTTTGACCGGATGGTGGTTTACCGGGTGTCGGGTGGGTGATGTTGGTTCCGGTGTGGGTGGGGCGGGTAGGTTCCTTATGTAAAGGCACGGAGAACGGGCGATTCTCAGTGCCGACTTTTTCCCATTTACGCATCGTAGTAAAGTTCAGTTTGTTCATCGTTCCTGTTTGCGGCTTTTTTTTTCCCCTTGTGGAGCACCAAGCTAGGATGATGTAACAATCATCTACTGGGAGACCAGAAAGCCTGGTTTCTCTGCAGTCCCCAACCCAACTCAACAGGAAGGAAGCCATTCGCAGAGTAGGAAAAACCCAGATTTTTTACTGCGCCAATGAACGGGTCTCTCTTGAAAACGGAGCAGCTGAGCAGGCCCGGACATTCCTGGCACACCTTGAAAGCCCCATTGTGCTTGGAGAGAGCTCGCCAAGGATCAGAAGACCTACTTCTGTGATAAGGTGGCCGGGTATAGAAGCCGCAAAGTCCCACTGGCTGCAACAGCTACCCTTATCAGTAAATAAAGAGAATTAAATCCGGTAATTAGGGACAAGGAAGTTGAAAGATTAGAAACAGGGGGAGGCCCCAAGGAATCAGTGGTTTTCTGACGGTGAGAACAATTAATCAGTGGAACCACCTGCCTCCAGAAGTGGTGAATACTCCAATAATGGAAGTTTTTAAGGAGAGACTGGACAGCCATTTGTCCGAAATGGCGTAGGGTTTCCTGCCTGAGCAGGGGGTTGGACTGGATGACCTCCAAGGTCCCTTCCAACTTTATTATTATTATTATTATGGATCATCGCACAGTCAGCCAGATGTTCAGACTGGATTTGGCATTTTGTCTACCTATCGAGTCCTTACCCAGGACCTGGGATAGGCAGATGTGGATGTTTGATGGTATTAGAGGTATCGTCGCAGGATGGAAGCAGTTCCTAGTAAGGCTGCCTTTTGCAATTGACTAAAAGTGAATTTGTCAATGCCGATGATGGTGTTCAAGTGGTGCTCCAGTTGTTTTGGGATTGCACCCAAGGAGCCTATCACTATTATTATTATTATTATTATTATTATTATTATTATTATTATTATTAGTCTGGTGACCCTTCCAAGTCAATGTGGGGAGAATCCAGAGAAAGAAATATTTTGGGAAATATTAAAAAGGCAGAATCTATTTCCCCAAAGGATCTTAATGCCCCCCCTCTCCAGTCTCTCTGCCCCAAACAGAAACCAGGTCTGCAGAAATGCAGATGTGATAATCTTGTCAGAAGGATGGAGTCAGAAAGCTAGGATTAGAAAGAAAGAATCAACAATCCCTCACACCAAAAAAGTTGAACAGTCATCAGCCACAGTGGCAGGGAAGCAGGATATGGCCTTTGGGACATAATAGGATTAACCCACCACCATCAGAACACCAGAAAGGCACACTCAGACTCAGGTCAAAGTTCATGCCACAGGAACAACAAAAGCCTCCAGAGGGTATAAAAACCCACTCCCAACATGTGCTCGCTCTCTTTTCTTCCAGAGTCATCTTCCTGTCTGGCTCTTCAATAAACTGCAACCTTCTTATTAAAACAGTCGCCATGTTGTTTATTCCCGGCTTGGACTGAACCCTGATGAAGATTTTTTTCTTTCGACATCAAGGATCACCCAATGAGTACGAGGAACTTGGTCCTTCTCTCCTTACTCACCGTGTTCACGTTAAAGAGCGGGATGAGGCTAGAGTTGGAATGGGAGAATATTTGAAGGCCAGCCTCAAGCAGGATCGTGGCCTTCCCATTTTGCAAAGACACCACCGGAAGTCCACGGACTCTAATTTTGACCACCAAGGGCAGATCTTCTGCTCCAAGCTGAGACAACTGTGGACAATCGGACAGAAGGAATGGTTAGGACCCACCAGAAGGGGCAGAACATTCCCCCTGGCCATTATCCCAAAACTGCTTCCCTCCACACACACACACACACACACACACACACACACACACACGCAACTGGACTTCCTTGTGGAAAAGGAAAATGTTGGCTATTGTTCTTCTCTGCAAGACTTAGGCCCAGGTGAACTAAATCAGTCCTCGTGGAAAAAAGTATTGCACCGAAGTCTCTGCTATGCAGTCCAGGGGAAACTATTTGTAATCTAAAGTGCAATTGTACCGTAAGGTACACGTGTGTTATGTAGGTGTACACTTTGGAAGCAAGCAACTAAATTTCATTTTTAATGTGTGCTGTTGCGCCCACAAGAATGACAATCAAATTTATCCATCTTACCTAGATGCCCATTTTCTCACCAGCTCTGGGCAGCTCCCAACCCAAAATTAAAGCAGCACGAAAACCGCAAAAGCTATACATTGAAACACATGGAACACATTATAACTTGTCCTCAACTTACAACGGTTCATTTAGCGACCGTCTGAAGAAGTTACAAAGGGGCCGAAAAATGTGATTTATGACCGTTTTTCACCCTTATGGCCGTCGTGGCATCCCCAGGGTCACGTGATCAAAATTCAGATGCTTGGCAACTGACTCGTATTTACGATTGTCGCAGCATCCCCAGGTCAAAGGCTTGGAAACTGGCATGTACCCATGACTGTTGCAATGTCCTGGGGTCATGTGATCCCCTTTTGCGACCTTCTGACATTCAAAGTCAACGGGGGAAGCCGTTTTCACTTAAAAACCACGTTACTCGCTTAATATCTGCAACGATTTACTTAACAATGGAGACAAGAAAAGGGCGTAAAATGGAGCAAAACTCATTTAATAACTGTCCCACAGACATTTTGAGTTCAATTATGGTCCGTACGCCGAGGATTACCTGTAAAAGCCACAAAAACCTGGCACCACCTCAAACTTCTGAGGCACTCACTTAATCTTATCCCAAAGCTTGGGGGGGGGGGGAAGCCAATTATGATTATGAGACCTCTTGTATATTTGAGATTTTACCTCGGGTAGCACAGACCGAAGAGCCGATGTTGTCATTGGAACGGATCCACGAAGCTAGAAGAAATGACACCAATAGTCAGAGAAAAAAACAACAACAACTCCTGCAACATCTTATTCCCAGTTGGCCCAGGTTTTTCTGTCTGATGTGGTGATTTCTTTGGATTGTGTTAGCTTCTTTCCGCCACCCCAAAAGACAAATCCACTCGTTGTCCCGGAAAACAAATTGGAAGAAAGAAGAAAAGGAAGAAAAGATGGTTAAAGGCGCTGATATTATTATTATTATTATTATTATTATTATTATTATTATTATTATTATTATTATTATTATTGTTATTGTTATTGTTATTGTTGTTGTTGTTGTTGTTGTTATTATTATTATTGTTAGAATAATAATAATATTAATAATAAGAAGAAGAAGAAAAAGAGACTGGACAGTCTGAAATGGTATAGGGTTTCCTGCCTGAGCAGAGGGCTGAACTAGATGACCTCCAAGGTCCCTTCTTATTCTGTTCTGTTCTCCAAAGCCCCTGAAGGCAGGACAAGAAGCAACGGATGGAAACTAATCAAGGAGAGAAGCAACCTGGAACTAAGGAGAAACTTCTTGTCAGTTAGAACAATTAACCAGTGGAACAACCTGCCTCCATAAGTGGTGAATGCTCCAACACTGGAAGTTTTTAAGAAGAGACTGGACAGCCAGTTGTCCGAAACGGTGTAGGGTTTCCTACCTGAGCAGGGGGTTGGACTCAATGACCTCCAAGGTCCCTTCCAACTTTATTACTATTATTATTATTATTATTATTATTATTATTATTATTATTATTATTATTATTATTATAAGATGGCTCACCGCCAGTTCAGTGAGGTCTGCGTCGAACCCTCCTTTCGATACGAGCGTCTGGAGCAAGGAGGACAGGAGGTCACGGGGAAGCATCAGCCGAGAAGTACCGTCCATGGCGGGAGGCAGAGGCCAAGAGGTGTTTTGGGCTCCAGGAAAGTCCACAGGTTGGCCTTTGAGGTCGGTCATCATGAGCTGGAAAGATCAAAGGTCACGAGAGAATGTATTGGAGAGCACCAAACAAACAGACAGATAAGAGAGGTCATAGCCCGTAGTTGCATAATGGGTGGGGAAAAAGAAGTTCAGAAGAAACCCACCCTAGTTTCTATGGCTGTAAAGGAGGCTGCAGGAGATTTGCATTTTCAGACCTGCAAGATTCTGTTACTGTAGCTTTACAGTCAAGGAGAATTAGTCTACAGGTCGTCCTTGACCTAGAACTGGGTTAGACTAGACATTCACCTGTCTAGGTTCTCCTGCTTGAGCAGGGGGCTGGACTAGAAGACCTCCAAGGTCCCTTCCAGCTCTATTCTATTTATTCCATTCCATTCCATTCCATTCCATTCCATTCCATTCCATTCTATTCTATTCTATTCTATTCTATTCTATTCTATTCTATTCTATTCTATTCTATTCTATTCTATTTCTATTTCTATTTCTATGTTCAATCTATTCTATTCTGTTCTATGATCTATGTTCTATTCTATTCTATGTTCTATTCTATTCTATATTCTATTTCTATGTTCTATTCTATTCTATTACTCTACTCTACTCTACTCTACTCTACTCTACTCTACTCTACTCTACTCTACTCTATTCTACTCTATTCTATTCTAAAGTTGCAACCTATTGGAAAAAGGGAGTTATGACCCAGTTTCAAAGTCATTCCCTGGTCAAATGACTGCACTTCAGACATCAGCAACATGGCTGCATTTACGGCCATTTGCAGTGTCCTCTGGTCATGTGACTGTATTTTTATGACAGTTTAGCCCCCAAGGCTTAAATACCTGGGTTAAGGCATGCGCAACCGTGCAACCTTAAAGATGCCCACCCAAAAACAAGTCCCAGTAGGTTGAGGAATTTTTATTTTCAGGAAAACTGCAGGGGCAGAAACTGCGGGCGGCGTCAAAAGAGGCATCGGCCTAGAATCCCTACGTAGCCACAAGCAATCAAAATCCAACCCGCCTTGAATTCCGTGGATCCTTATCTAGCTCCAAGCGAACGTTAGCTGAGAAGATTCCTGGGCAAAGACTGTTTTGCGATAAATGAAGTTAATCTGAACGTATTGTGGACCTGATCAAACCTGGTCGAGGACTGCAATCAGAGGAAGCCACATGGAGAAGCAGCAGCAGCAGCTCAGGTGTTGAAAACAAGTGGGAAACAAGCCTTACGTTTAGATTCAGAATGATGTGTTGGTCCTTGAACAGTGGCAAACCAGCCAGGGTGTAATGCAGACTTCCAAGGATACCAAATGGACATACACCTGTCAGGGATAAAGAAAAAGAGTGTGAGAGGGAAAAAACACATCAGGCCTTTAGGATGTCTCTAACAGGTCCAGTGCTGCACCTGCTCCAGCTGTGAGAATACAGCTAGTCCCCAATTTACGACCAACCATTGAGCAGGTGGTTGGACTAGAAGACCTCCAAGGTCCCTTCCAGCTCTATCCTATCCTATCCTATCCTATCCTATCCTATCCCATTCCATTCCATTCTATTCTATTCTAATTTCTGTTCTAGTCTAGTCTAGTCTAGTCTAGTCTAGTCTAGTCTAGTCTAGTCTTGTCTAGTCTAGTCTAGTCTTATTCTTATTTTTATTCTTATTCTTATTCTTATTCTAGTCTATATTCTATTCTTTATTCTATTCTATTCTATAAAATAATAAAATAAAATAAAATAAAATAATAAAATATAAAATAAAATTAAATAATAAAATAAAATAAAATAAAATAATAAAATAAAATAAAATAGAATAAAATAAAATAAAATAATAAAATAAAATAATAAAATAAGATAAAATAAAATAAAATAAAATAAAATAATAAAATAAACAAGGCAGAATACATCCCAACCATAAGAAAAATCCTTACTGTTGACGGTGCTGAGAATAGTGTTGAGAAGGTTCAGGACAACATCGGCAACTGGACACAGCTGCAGCAGAGGAGAAAACAGAGGCATAGAATCAAAATCACGGGAAGTCTTAGCACCACTTTAAAAAGCCTTAGTCAAGCCCCACCTGGAATCCTGCACCAGTTTTGGTCACTGCGTTACGAAAAAGATGTTGAGACTTTGGGAAAAAGTGGAAAGAAGAGCAACTAAGAGGATTAAAGGCCTGGAGACTAAAACAGATGAAGAACGGCTGCGGGACTTGGGTTTGGCTGGTCTATAAGGTCTCCTGCTTGAGCAAGGGGGTGGACTGCAAGACCTCAAATGGTCCCTTTCTACCTAGTTATTCATTATTCTTGTTATTCTTTCTATCTGTCAGGCCCATGAATCATCTCACCTCACTCCAGTCTATTCATCTGGTGGGCTACTCTGAGTCCAGCAGAATCTAATTGCATTTCTTGACCTTACAAGGCTATTCTGGGCTGGTCCTCTCTGACTGATGGCCCAAATTGTGAATTTGTGCTCTTTGTAGCTACGGTACTCAAAGGGGACAGGCGTAATTCTGCCGGAAGACTCACCAATCCAGGGACGACTTTATTCAAAAGAGCACTCAGAACGTTGTCCAGTGAGAATGGAAGGAGCCTTGGAAACGAATGGGGGGATAATTAATCATCTGGATGCTCTATCATTCTTTGCCACATAAAAGATTCTGTTGGTCCATAAGAGAAAAATCAAGCTTCATCCTAGGACAGGAGTCTGCAACCTTGACAACTTTAAGACTTGTGGACTTCAGCTTCCAGAATAGCTGGCTGAGGAATTCTGGAAGCTGAAGTCCACAAGTCTTAAAGTTGTCAAGATTGCAGACCCGTCCTAGGACATTAGGACCAATCCCACAGCTTAGGGTTAGGTTAGACCAGGGGTAGGCAACCTTGGCTCTTTTATGACTCGTGGACTTCAACTCCCAGAACTTCTGAGCCACATGGGGGAACTATGGCCCCCTCATGACTTTGGTGGACTTCAACTCCCAGAATTCCTGAGCCAGCACGGGGGAACTATGCCCCCCTCGTGACTGGTGAACTTCAACTCCCAGAATTCCTGAGCCAGCACGGGGGAACTATGCCCCCCTCATGACTCGTGGACTTCAACTCCCAGAATTCCTGAGCCAGCATGGGGGAACTATGGCCCCCTCATGACTTTTGTGGACTTCAACTCCCAGAATTCCTGAGCCAGCATGGGGGAACTATGGCCCCCTCATGACTCGTGGACTTCAACTCCCAGAATTCCTGAGCCAGCATGGGGGAATTATGGCCCCCTCATGACTCGTGGACTTCAACTCCCAGAATTCCTCAGCCAGCATGGGGGAACTATGGCCCCTTCATGACTCCTGGACTTCAACTCCCAGAATTCCTGAGCCAGCATGGGGGAACTATGGCCCCCTCATGGTTCATGGACTTCAACTCCCAGAATTTCTGAGCCAACATGGGGGAACTATGGCCCCCTCATGACTCGTGGACTTCAACTCCCAGAATTCTTCAGCCAGCATGGGGGAACTATGGCCCCTTCATGACTCCTGGACTTCAACTCCCAGAATTCCTGAGCCAGCATGGGGGAACTATGGCCCCCTCATGGTTCATGGACTTCAACTCCCAGAATTTCTGAGCCAACATGGGGGAACTATGGCCCCCTCATGACTCGTGGACTTCAACTCCCAGAATTCCTGAGCCAGCATGGCTCAGCTTGGAAACCTCTCCCTTTCCCCTCAGCATGGCTGGCTCAGGAATTCTGGGAGTTGAAGTCCACCAGTCATAAAAGAGCCCAGGTTGCCTACCCCTGATCTGGAGGGTGATTTGGTCCATAGTACAACCTCAATGGACAGTCCAGCATCCTTGATCTATTCATTCAACCACACACACACACACACACACACACACACACACACACACACACACACACATTAAGTGTCTATTTGTGATGTACACAGAAGGACTCACCCAGACAAGATCCGAAAGCCACCAAGATTGGTCTTACAATTCTCAATGAGAAGTTTGGGGGATCCCATCTTGTCCTGGACCAGCTGAGCCTTGGCTGTGAGGTTCACTTCTACCAGGAGGGTCAACAGGCCTCCCAGAATCCTGAAAAATGCCCCCCAAAAAATAAAGACGAGGCTGTTTATTGAACCAACTCTAGTTTCCCAAAGAATCTCCTAGTTTGCAAAGAGTGCCGGCTTTTTCATATTTCTTTTTTTTATTAGGTTTATCTCCCCAACTTTCCTTCTAGCAGCTCAAGAAGGTTTAAATAATGGTTCCTTCCAGTGGTGGGATTCAAATACCTGAACAACCGGTTCTCTTATGCGATGCGGGCCTGGGCCTCTGAGGCCTAGAACGGACTTCTGGAAGTGGCATCCATGCACTTCCGGAGGGTCGTTCTAGGAGGCCTCCACCAGGCCTTCGAGATCTAGAACGGACTTCCGGAAGTGGCTGGTATGAGTGTCAGAGTGGGGGCCAGTCTAATCTTTGTAGGGATGATGTTTCATAGGGAGGGAGCCACCACAGAGAAGGCCCTTCTTCTGGGTCCTGCCAGATGGATCTCCTTAAGGGGGGGGCATAAAATTCTCTGACTCCCTGTTCTACTGGGTTGGGTGGATGTAAATGGGAAAAGATGGTCCTTCAAAATGACTCGGAGGGAGTCACGATGGAGAAGGCCATTCTTCTGGGTCCTGCCAGTGGATCTCCTTAAGGGAGGGGACCCATGACATCCTTTGTCTCCCTGCTCAGGTAGATTGGGTAGAATATGTTCCTTCAAAACAACAAGGAGGGTGTCACGATGGAGAAGGCCTTTCTTCTGGGTCCTGTCTGATGTATCTTCCTAGGGGACAGGACCCATGACATCCCTTGCCTCTCTGCTCAAGTGAGTCAGGTGGATGTGACCAGCAGGAGATGATCCTTCAGATAACCTGGCCCCAAACCAAGGGCTTTAAAGGTGACAATCAGCACCTTGAATTGGCAACCGACGCAGCTCCCGCAGGAGAGGTGAACACGTGCACGCAAAATCATGCAAGATGCCGCCTTTCGCACCAACTGGAGCTTACGGGTGCTTTTCAAGGCCAGCCCCATGTTGAGCGCATTGCAGTAGCCAAGATGGGAGGTGACTAGGACTAGGTGACTCAGTAAAGTATCCTCTTGGAAGAAAGATATGAACCAGGAGTCTTTCTTTGCTTAATTAAACCAAGTGGGATGGATGACCTGAGCTTTTGCAGATCTGGAGTGTCACAGTCACTGGTGGGATCCAACTTAGGATCCAAAGGAACGAGAAGGTGGATTTCCTCACTCCATAAAAGTACCTGGAGACACGGAACCCATCATTTGTGTTGTGGTGTCGCACCTCCTCCCAAGGACTGGTCTCTTTGTCCAGACTGATATATTTTAAAACCTGTCTGTAGACAACAGTCACTTTGACAAACCTACCCAGGTTTTGATTGAGGAGGTCTTCAACTTTAGGCTATTAATATATCTCTGACTATGTCAAAACTAAAGCTGAGAGGAAGGAGGTGACTAGGAAATACTCCCTGTGGAAATTTCAGCCAGGAAAGGGAGCAGGCTTTGCTATTTCCCAAGGAAAACAACTCACGTGTTGCCATTGAGGGCTATTTTGGTGTAGATGTTCAGTCCGATTCCAACTGGAAACAGCTTCAAGGAGACTTTAGGAAGGATGATATCCACAAGCTTCAACCTGGAGATAATAGTAATAATAATAATAGAGTTGAAAGGGACCTTGGAGGTCTTCTAGTCCAACCCCCTGCTCAGGCAGAAAACTTTGTACCATTTCAGACAAAAGATAAAGGTGAGCTTAATGGTGAGCTTAAGAACAGAAAATAAAATTGTGAAGGACATTCAGTGAAATAACCCCAGACATCATCTGTCTGCAATCTGTCGGTAAGTTTCTATCATGTTGGAGTCTTCCGTTGAGTCAAGTCAAGAACCAAATTAAGGTTCAAGTATCTGAAGATTTAACATCAAGCCTAGGTATAAGGTCTGACAATAAGTAACTCACCCCAGGAGATCTTCACGTCCAAGGACACCATGAAGAAGTCCTCCATTTGGCCCCCCAAGGACACCACGAAGAAGTCCTCTATTTGGCCCCCCAAGGACACCACCAAGCAGACCTCCACCTTGACCTCTGAGGACACCATTAAGAAGACCTCCATCTTGACCTCTGAGGACACCATTAAGAAGACCTCCATCTAGACCTCTGAGGACACCACCAAGAAGACCTCCATCTTGCCCTCCAAGAACACCACCAAGAAGACCTCCATCTTGCCCTCCAAGAACACCACCAAGAAGACCTCCATCTTGCCCTCCAAGAACACCACCAAGTGGACCTCCATCTTCTCCTCCATTCAACACTCCTAGGACATTTTTACTTGCTCCTCCAGTAAGTCCTTGAAGCAGATCATCTTTGGTCAGGACATTTGAGAGTACTGTAGAGGGTTGAGAGCAATTATTACAGGAGATAAATTAAATTTAAACTCTGAGCTATTGTTATTAGCAGTTGCAGCATCTTTAGCTGAGTTACTAAAGTTATTCTTGATTTTTCTTAGTTTTCCATTCCCACACACCTGTCTGTCTTTGGCCAGACTTACCTTTATTAATGTAGCAAAGCCAGAACATTTGATGTATCTTGCTAAAATTCCCAAAAGGTTAACATTTACTTTTTTAAAAAAAAAAGGTATCAGTCTTTACAGATGTGGAGATGAGTTTGAAAATGTTTTGGGAAAACATTTTTAATGCCCCTAAGTTCTGGGATAATGTTCTCCAGGTACAGAGTTGAGGGTAGCCCATACCAGCACAGTTCTGGTAAGGAGCACTTTCCAACTCAAATTGGATGAAGAAAGAAGTTCTGGAGAAGTTCAGGAGAAGAAAGACACCCAATTGCTCTGCCCTTCAAGGTAGGTCCAAAGAGACCTACACCTTAGTCCTAGAACCAGATATCCATGATTAACCACTAAGACATTGTAGAGGTCCATCTGCCTAGGAAATTCTTGGAACAGACTAGAGCAGTGGTTCTCAACCTGTGGGTCGGGACCCCATTTGGAGTCGAACGACCATTTCACGGGGGTCGCCAAACAAGGCTATCTGCCATTTTCCCCCCTTTTCTTTGGCCACGTCCCTGGCACCTGGTGATGTATAAGTGGTTGGGGGTCACCACAACATGGGGAACTGTATTATGGGGTCGCGGCATTAGAAAGATTGAGAACCACTGGACTATAGTGTTGTAGAAGATGGGCAAGATAGTGAGGTTGACAGCTGAGCACACATAAACAGGGGCAGGTGTTCAAGCATGCTGTTTTAGGCACTATCCTGACTTATAGAAGAGGATTTGTGTAGCTCAGGATTAAACTGTGACGTCCTTGATGCTCTCTGATCTTAGTTGCTTTCTTGAAAATGTTCCATGACCTAACTAGATTCTACCCAACGTTCTAGCATGTTACTTAGTTGGGTAATGAAATATCTGGAAGAAAACCACCAAGCTTGGCAAACACCAAGGACTCCATCATCTTGATTTTTTGGGACATTTGCCTGAAGAAGACCCTGGGAGCATAGGTTCCACGTTACTGGAAGACACTCAATCTGGAAAAGGCTGTACCATAAAAAATCTGGGGCAAACCTATCATTGGATTTCCCCACCCACCCAACTGACCCTTCCATTCTCTGTGATCTCCCAGAGGACATCTCTCTAAGGGTCATCTATGAAGATTCTCAATCATCTAGGTCAAAGGCAACTGGACTTTCAGAGAAGAGCAACTAAAATGATCCAGTGCCTGGAGACTAAAACATACGAAGAACTGCAGGACTTGGGTTTGGCTAGTCTAAAGAAAAGAAGAAACAGGGGAGACATGATAGCAGCCTTCCAGTATCTGAGGGGCTGCCAGAAAGAAGAGGGGGTCAGGTTGTTCACCAAAGCACCAGAGGGAAGGATGAGAAACTATGGCTGGAAACTGGCCAAAGAGAGAAGCAACCTGGAATTAAGGAGAAACTTCCTAACAGTGAGGACAACCAACCAGTGGAACAACTTGCCCTCAGAAATCGTGGGTGCTCCATCACGGGAGATTTTCAAGAAGAGACTAGACATTCACCTGTCTGTGACGGTATAGGTTCTCCTGCTTGAGGAGGGGGCTCGACTAGAAGACCTCCAAGGTCCCTTCCAGCTCTATTCTATTCTATTCTATTCTATTCTACTCTACTCTACCCTACCCTACCCTACCCTACGCTATGCTACGCTATGCTATGCTATTCTACTCCACTCCACTCCACTCCACTCCACTCCACTCTACTCTACTCTACTCTACTCTACATATTCTATTCTATTCTATTCTATTCTATTCTGTTCTGTTCTATCCCGTCCCGTCCCGTCCCGTCCCGTCCCGTCCCATCCCATCCTATTCCTATTCCTATTCCTATTCTATTCTATTCTATTCTATTCCTATTCCTATTCCTATTCCTATTCCTATTCCTATTCTATTCTATTCTATTCTATTCCTATTCTATTCTATTCTATTCTACCCTACCCTACCCTACCTTACCCTACTCTACCCTACCCTACCCTACCCTACTCTACTCTACTCTACTCTACTCTACTCTACTCTACTCTATTCTATTCTATGCTATGCTATGCTATGCTATGCTATTCTACTCCACTCCACTCCACTCCACTCTACTCTACTCTACTCTACTCTACTCTACTCTACTCTACTCTATATATTCTATTCTATTCTATTCTATTCTACCCTACCCTATCCTACCTTACCCTACCCTACCCTACCCTACCCTACTCTACTCTACTCTACTCTATTCTATTCTATGCTATGCTATGCTATGCTATGCTATGCTATGCTATGCTATGCTATGCTATGCTATGCTATTCTACTCCACTCCACTCCACTCCACTCCACTCCACTCCACTCTACTCTACTCTACTCTACTCTACTCTACTCTACTCTATATATTCTATTCTATTCTATTCTATTCTATTCTATTCTATTCTATTCTATTCTAACTTTTTCAGTTCTATCATGTTGGAGTTCAAACTGAAGAAACTTCTTGGATGAGAAGTGAAACTCTTTCAAAGAAAAACAAAAAATCAAGGCAGCCCAGCTGCCTTTTGGGAAAAAAGCACCTTTGGGACTCCATAATACAAATTCAGTAGTTCAGTGTTTCAGAACATCACCAAGGAATCTCCTTTCCAAATCCTCTGAGTTTTGGTTTGCAAGGAGAGAAAGAAAACAAGACTCACAGTTCTCCAGAACGGCCTGGTCCACCTGGGCCACAGACAATAGGTTTCCTGCTCCACCTTGGCAGATGGGCAGGAGGCCACCAAGGAGAAGAAGGGCCAAAGCCTTCAGCATGTTGATTCTGGTACCTGGGGGAAAATGGAATAGGATAAATCAAAATCATCCACTGGTATCCAGAGAGCAGAACGTTGAAGGATCACGAGATGTTTTTCCAAAGCACAGCTGGTTCTCTCAAAGGCCTGGGGCTAATTATGATATACTGTAATACTAGATTCCTGCAGTGGGCAGGTGGGGAGGGTGGGATTGGGTCAGGGTATCTCAACATGGGCAACTTGCGTTTGAGTCCTGCTTGAACCAGGGAACTTTTATCTCCAGCAGTGCTAACAAAGCGCAACTGGGGTTGGAGGTAGAGAGGAGGTCTCTGCCCTCCACAGCCTTTGCCCCCCTTGGCTGTCGGTCTTCCCTTCTACCTCATGGCGCCCTGGGTCTTCCGCCCAAGAATCCCACCCTGTGCTTGAGCAGGGAGCTGGACTAGGACCAGTGGTTCTTAACCTGGCGATATTGCCCCCCAGGGGGGCGATTTCATTTTTTCAGAGGGGTGATGGAACGAAAAGGGGCGATGCGGGGGCGAAGGAACGGAAAGGGGGTGATATGGGGCGATGGAGCGAGAAGTTTTGGGGACACTTTTGAGACTTTTTCGTACAGTGAATGGCTGTATACAGTATCTGTCATCAGATCGCTCGCTATTAGTGGATTGAATGGTGTTTCCCAATGTTCCTCCAGCTAGCTTCAGTACAGAATGCCGTACATATGTGAAGACACATCGCTTGTCTTCGTGCGCGTTGCGCAGCAGCCTCTACCCATACAGTGGCGCGCCATTGGCCAGAATATGGGAGCTATGGGAAAAAGACTGGAAATAAATTATTTGCATCGCTATGTCCTGATGACAATTTGAAAGAAAACAAAACAAGGGTTTGCATAAATTGAAGATTATTTCCTATGTTGTGATTGAGAGGTGATGTCGGGGGAGGGGGGGGCGATGACAACTTCCTCATTGGCTCAAGGGGGCGATTCGTTCAAAAAGGTTAAGAACCACTGGACTAGATGACCTCTATGGTCCCTTCCAGCTCCACTCTGTTCTAGTCTAGATTGAGCGCCAATTCAGAAAGGAACAAATCTGTGAAACCTCCCCCCCTCCCCCCAAGGAGATGGTGAGCCTTACCTTGGTCAACCAGAGGGTTTCCAAGGTGTTCCCCGGTTCCTGTCCGTCGCCAAGGAAGATGTCGTGGGCCCAAAACCGACGGTCCTTTTATACCCAATAATCTGTGTCAGGAATGAGGAAAAAGGCCTTTCTGTGGAAAAGCCCTGATGTTTGCTTTGGTGTAAAGTGGCAAGTGATTATCTCCAAGGCAAACAGGCCTTTAGACATTTTTAAAATGGGTCAGTTGAGTAACTCTGTGTCTTGATCCAACTTGAACTGGGATGCCAATTTCCGATTTCAATCCCACCCCCACCCCCCAAGCCGAACCAGGAAAGCCACGATCCGGGTTTCATGGTCGTCCTCCGGTCTGGTGACCTCCAGCTATCCTGGATGAGATGGTGGCTCTCATCTCTCGAATTTCACAGAAGGGAGATTTTGCTTGTCAATCTCTGGTTGTTGTGTGGAAGGATAGGAACATGCTTGTACAGTGGGGTCCTGGGTGGTCTCTCGGGGCTTGGTTATTCTCTTGCAGATGTTTCATTACCCAACTGAGTAACGTTATCAGTGCTAGAAGGGAGGGAGGTATGCAAGGAGGAGGAGGAGGAGGAGGAGGAGGAGGAGGAGGAGGAATAGTGGAAAGGGAGGAAGAGGAGGAGGAGAAGAAGAAAAAGAGAGAAGAAAAAGAGAAGAAGAAGAAGAAGAAGAAGAAGAAGAAGAAGAAGAAGAAGAAGAAGAAGAAGAAGAAGAAGAAGAAGAAGAAGAAGAAGAAGAAGAAGAAGAAGAGGAGGAGGAGGAGGAGGAGGAGGAGGAAGAGGAGGACTGTGGGGTCCTGGGTGGTCTCTGAGCTTGTTTATTCTCTTGCAGATGTTTCATTACCCAACTGAGTAACATTATCAGTGCTAGAAGGGAGGGAGGTGTGCAAGGAGGAGGAGGAGGAGGAGGAGGAGGAGGCAGGAGGAGGAGGAGGAGAAGACTGTGATGTCCTTGGTGGTCTCTGGGCTTGATAATATATTTATTTATTTATTTATTTATTTATGAGACTTATATACCGCTTTAAGTGCAAGCACTCTCTAAGCGGTGTACACCAGTAAGCAATGCATATATATATATTTACATTGCCCCCAACAATCTGGGTCCTCATTTTACCTACCCCGGAAGGATGGAAGGCTGAGTCAACCTTGAGCTGGTGAGATTTGAACTGCTGACCTGCTGAACACAGTCAGCTAAAGTGGCCTGCAGTACTGCACGCTAACTGCTGCGCCACCTAATGCAGATGTTTTATTACCAAACTAGGTATCAGAGGGGAGTGGGATTTGCAGAGAGGAGGAGGACTGTGGGGGTCCTTGGTCCTCTCTGAACTTGTTTGTTTTCTTGCAGACGTTTCATGACCCAACTAGGGAACATCATCAGTGCTAGAAATGAGTGGGGGTGTGGAGAGGAGGAGGAGGAGGAGGAGGATTGTGGGGTTCCTGGTGCACTTTGAGCTGGGTTGTTTCCTTGCAGATGTTTCATGACCCAACTAGGGAATATCATCAGTGCTTGAAGGGAATGAGGTGTATGGAGAAGAGGAGGAGGAGGAGGAGAAGGAGGAGGAGGAGGAGGAGGAGGAGGAGGAGGAGAGGAGGAGGAGGAGGAGGAGGAGGAGGAGGAGGAGGAGGAGGAGGAGGAGAAAGAGAACTGTGGGGTCCTTGGTGCTCTCTGACTTGGTGGTTTCCTTGCAGATGTTTCATGATTCAACTTGGGAACATCATCAGTGCTAAAAGGGAGAGGGGGTGCAGAGAGGAGGAGGAGGAGGAGGAGGAGGAGAGAAGGAAGAGGATGAGTGTGGGATCCTTGATGCTCTTTGAGCTTAGTTGTTCTGTTGCAGATGTTTTCATGACCAACTAAATAACATTATCAGTACTAAAAGGGTTTGCAGAGTGGAGGAGAAGAAGAAGGAGAAGGAGGACAAGACTGTGGGGTCCTTGGTGCTCTCTGAGCTTGGTTGTTTTCTTGCAGACGTTTCATTACCCAACTAGATAACATCACCAGTGCTAGAAGGGAGTGTGGGATTTGCAGAGTGGAGACCAACATAAAACTCTGTGCCAACCTGAAAACGTATGTTCCTTTTTTTTTTTGCTTTGCTACCGGATTGTCCCTTCCTCCATCAAGGCTATCCTCTTTACTCTCTCCATTATGATGCTGGATCCTTCCAGAAGACCTATTTCCTTGAGTCCTTTGATAGTCTACGATGCTGCATGGATCTTGCTTACAATACCTGGATGCCATTCAGAGAAAATACAACCTGTTTACTGATTTCAATTATCTGTGTTGTGATGGTCCACCACAGATTCACGCTGGGGGCCTCTCAGGAATGACTCCATAAATCCACCCTGCTCTATTTTTCATCGTTTTGAAAATATTCCCATCACACTAGATCCCTTGGTATCATCTCTCTCTCCTATCAGAAATGAGCACACCCTGCTCCTTATGGGTCCTGGAGTACCCCCCCCCCTTACCATGAAACCAGAAGTGGTATAATCTCAACATCACAGTTCCATCTTCCCTTATTCAGCATCGCCAGTTCTCAAGGTGCTAATTTCTCGCATGAAGGACCACTCATAACTTCATCCAGTAGATCTGCCTTTGGGATCAGTTGATCAAGTCTCAATCCAGTAGGATGGAACCAACTATATAGGTGCAGGCCAGGTGAAACTTGGCTTACTGCCAATAATTGTGAGAGGGATCTCAGAGTCCTGGTGGACAATCCCTTAAATAGGAGCCAGCCGTGTGCTGCAGCTGCCAAAAAGGCCAACACAGTGCTAGGCTGCATGAACAGAGGGAGAGAATCAAGATCACGTGAAGTATTAATACCACTTTACAAGGCCTTGGTAAGGCCACACTTGGAATACGACATCCAGTTTTGGTCAGCGTGATGTAAAAAAGATGTTGAGACTCTAGAAAGAGTGCAGAGAAGAGCAACAAAGATGATCAGCGGATTGGAGGCTAAAACATATAAGGAACGGTTGCTGGAATTGGGAATGTCTCGTTTAATGAAGGTTGAGGTCCAGGCAGAAGAAGAATATCATGGCTTCAAAATCTAAGTGACTGGTTTGGACAAAACTCAGCAGCATTTTTTCGTGCGGCTGCTGATAAAAACAGGATTGCCAACATGATCGCCAATATCCGATAACGGATATGGCAGAAGAAGAAGAAGAAGTTTAATGAAGAGAAGGACAAGGGGGAACATGATAGTCGTCTTCCAGTATCTCAGGGGCTGCCCCAAAGAAGAGGGAGTCAAGCTATTCTCCAAGGCGCCTGAAGGCAGGACAAGAAGCAACGGATGGAAACTAAATCAGGGAGAGAAGCAACCTGGAACTAAGGAGAAATTTCCTAACAGTGAGAACAATTAACCAGTGGAACTCCTTGCCTCCAGAAGCTCTGAATGCTCTAACACTGGAAGTTTTAAAGAAGAGACTGGACAGCCATTTGTCTGAAATGGTATAGGGTTTCCTGCCTGAGCAGGGGGTTGGGCTAGATGACCTCCAAGGACCCTTCCTGTTATTTTTTTCCTTCCTTCCTTCCTTCCTTCCTTCCTTCCTTCCTTCCTTCCTTCCTTCCTTCCTTCCTTCCTTCCTTCCTTCTTCCTCCCTCCTTCCCTCCCTCCCTCCCTCCTTCCCCCCCTTCTCCAACACTGGAGGTCTTTAAGAAGAGACTGGACAGCCATTTGTCTGAAATGGTATAGGGTCTCCTGCCTGAGCAGGAGGTTGGACTAGATGACCTCCAGGGTCCCTTCCAACTTTATTATTCTCTGTTCTAAGGATCAGGGGACAGTTTTCTTAGACAGACAAGGGAAGTACCAGCCACCCAGGTTATTGGAAACAGCAATTTCTTGAAATGTTGATTCAATAGATTTCTGTCCTTCTTCCCAAGCAGCCCTACCTCAAAGTGATTTCACAATAAAAAATGCAAATTATTAAAAGAGAAGGAAAGGAAATGCTTTGGTCCCTTCGTTTGTCAATGCTGGAGGGGGCGACCTTGCTTGCAAATTTCCACCAGCGATTTTTTTTTTTTACTGGGACGTGGCACAGATTTGGGTGTTCCGCCCTTCACATGGAAAGCAGACTGATCTCCCAAGGGTGGGTGGTCTCAGATGGGGGAAGACCCCTCCTGTCTCCCTTCAGACAGCCTACTGAAGCTTCCAGGTGGTGCCCAGCTGACCAGGGTCTTCTCAACGTGGCCTTCGTCCCTGCTGCTTAAGGCCACCTGATACAGCCCAAGCTGGGGGGTGTGGGTGCCAGAGGGAACAAGTGCGCAAACAGTGTGCCTTCTGACACACAATAGGGACAGTGAACACACTGCCGTATCATGTTATCAGGATCTGGGATCTGTCCCCGGCATGGAGCCAAGTGCAGGTAACCAGAAGGAAACCCAGGTCACTAAACTCGGCTCTTGGAAAAGTCTTGTGCAGAGAATAAGTAACACAATATAACAGGATTTATTTTCATTTTTTTTTTTTTTTTGTTACGACAATGGAGCTTCCCTTTCTCCATCTTTGCTTTCTCCATCGTGGAACCGGATGTGATTCTGGCTATCTCAAGAAAAGAATTTACCTTCATCCCCTTGATAGTTAACAGACTATCAGAGTTGGAAGGGACCTGGGAGGTCATCTAGTCCAACCCCCTGCTCAGGCAGGAAACCCTATCCCATTTCAGACAAATCATTGTCCAATCTCTTCTTTAAAACCTCCAGTGCTGGAACGTTCACAACTTCTGGAGGCAGGTTGTTCCACTGGTTAATTGTCCTCACTGTCAGGAAGTTTCTCCTTAGTTCCAAGTTGCTTCTCTCTTTGATGAGTTTCCATCCGTTGCTTCGTGTCCTGCCTTGACGTGCTTTGGAGAAGAGCTTGACTCCCTCTTCTTTGGGGCAGCCCCTGAGATATTGGAAGAGTGCTATCATGCCACCCCTGATCCTTCTCTTCATTAAACTAGACATACTAGACCAGGGGTAGGCAACCTTGGCTCTTTTATGACTAGTGGACTTCAACTCCCAGACTTCCTGAGTCAGCCATGTACTAGACATAGTTAACGAGACTTATGGATCTTGTTTATAATACTTGGATTCCATTCCCACAAGGGACCTTGCAGGGATTTATTCCTGGTGTGGACAATTTGCAGTTCCCCAAGATCACACTGCTGCAATGAGTGTCTTCTACGAACCACCTCACATATCTAGAACAGAATAGAGCTGGAAGGGACCTTGGAGGTCTTCTAGTCCAGCCCCCTGCTCAAGCAGGCGAACCTATACCGACTCAGACAAGTGACCGTCCTAGTCCAGGGGTAGGCAAGCGTGGCTCAGGAATTCTGGGAGTTGAAGTCCACAAGTCATAAAAGAGCCAAGGTTGCCTACCCCTGGACTAGACATAGTTAATGAGACTGTATGGATCTTGTTTATAATACGTGGACTCCATTCACACAAAACATAACCTGGGTTCTGAAATAACCCATTATCTCAGCCCTTAAGACACATTAAACCCTAAACTAACCAACAGCCATCTATGTATCTAGTGCATTTGTCCACCAAGGTTTAGCTGACCTAGTTAAGTGTTTTGTGAAAACCCATCACAAATGCTGATGACATTTCAGGAATGACCTCATAAACCTTCATCATTTTGAAAACATCCCCATCTCTTCAGAACTTTTAGTATCATCTCTTCCCTATCAGAAATTACCACACATTGTCTGTTTATGGGTCATGGAGTATGCCCCTTTCCATGAAGAGGAGAAGAAACCAGAAGAACTATATCTTCTCAACATTACAGCTCCACCTCCCCTTCCTTAGCATCCATGATTCTCAAGGTGCTAATTTCTGGCAGGAAGGACCCATAACTTCATCCAGCAGGCCTTCATCCCTGGTTCTCAAGGTGCTACTTTCTGACACGGACCCACAAGTTCATCCAGCAGGCCTTCAAAGTGCTAATTTCTGACATGAAGGACGCACAACTTCATCCAGCAGGCCTTCATCCCTGGTTCTCAAGGGGCTAATTTCTGACACGAAGGACCCATAACTTCTTCATCCAGCAGGCCTTCATGCCCGGTTCTCAAGGTGCTACTTTCTGACATTAACCTGTGTGAGCTGATCCAACAGACCTGCTCTGAAGATAGTTTGATCAACTTTCAGGCCAGCATCTCTTGTCCATCCACATCCTGGCGCTGTGGACAGGAGTCGCTCCAGAACCCCACCATGGTCCTGCTGAAACCTCAAGAGACGCAAGTCCAAAGCAAACTCAAGAAATGCAGAAGAGGAAATTGGAATATTTTATTTGATAAACATGGACAGAGTTCCCCCTAAGTCCCTAGTGAGCTGCTACTATTGAGAGTAAGACACAGCAGAGTAGAAGTTTCCCGGGCAAAGAAGGAAAGAGATACCTCAGCAAAAAAAGGTTCCTGGAAGCACCAAATCGGGGTTTTTTTAGGCATTAATTGATCATATAAATGTGTGTTGTTCTTCCCAATTAACCACACCTCAAATTGGTTTACCCAAAAATGTGAATAATTAAAAGACATTAAAGAAGACTGCCTTTATCTTCTCGACTGGCGTGTGAATTCTGTCAAATTCGTTCCAAGGCAGAGGTTCAACGGCTGAATGAGCCAAGGGGGGGATGTGTTGATCAGAAAGACCTCTACTCTTTCCCCTTTCTATGAGGTCTTGGGCTTCTCTTGGTAACGTCTTATTCGCTCTGCCATCTCGGTTTCATCGTAAGTCTCAATCGTCACGTGGAAGACCAGCACGTTCTGTGAAGATTGGAAAATCACAGCAATTATTTCTTATTTGCACACCCTTTCTTGCACTCTAACAATCAGCTGGCTGTCCTCCTTGCAGGTCCAACATTGGGGCCACCAGGTGGAAAACGGACAGACCAAGGAGGCAAGTACACTTTTGTGCTGATGGAAGAGAATATGTACAGCCCAGGGTTGAACTGGGTCCTTGGGGCTCTCTAAGCTTGGCTGTTTCCTTGCAACTAGGAGACATCATCAATGCTAGAAGGGAGGGGGATTTGCAGAGACGAGAAGAGGAGGAGGAGGAGGAGGAGGAGGAGGAGGAGGAGGAGGAGGAAAAAGGAGAAGGAGGAGGAGGAGGGCTGTGGGGTCCTTGGTGCTCTCTGAGCTTGGTAGTTTTGTTGCAGACATTTCATGACCCAACTAGGGAACATCATCAGTGCTAGAAGGGAGGAGGAGGAGGAGGAGGAGGAGGAGGAGAGTTGTGTGTTCTTTGATGCTCTCTGAGCTTCACTCTTTTCTTGTAGACATTTCATGACCCAACTAGGTAACATCCTCAGTGCTAGAAGGGAGGAGGAGGAGGAGGTGGAGGAGGAGGAGGAGGAGGAGGAGGAGGAGGAGGAGGAGACCTGTGGGGTCCTGGGTGTTCTCTGAGCTTGGTAGTTTTCTTGCAGACGTTTCATGACTCAACTAGGAGACATCATCAGTGCTAGAAGGGAGGGGGATTTTCAGAGATGAGAAGAGGAGGAGGAGGAGGAGGAGGAGGAGGAGGAGGAAGAGAAAGAGGAAGGACTATGGGGTCCTTGGTTCTCTCTTAGCTGGAGGGTTTTCTTGCAGATGTTTCATGACCCAACTAGGAGACATCATCAGTGCTAGAAGGGAGGGGGATTTGCAGAGACGACAAGAGGTGGAGGAGGAGGAGGAGGAGGAGGAGGAGGAGGAGGAGGAGGAGGAGGAGGAGGAGGAGGAGGAGGAGGAGAGGAGGAGGAGGAGAACGGGGTCCTGGGTGCTCTCTGAGCTTGGAAGTTTTCTTGCCGATGTTTCACGACCCAACTAAATAGCATCACCCAGTGCAGCCCTTTTTGCCCCCAGGAGTTTGGGGATTGTCCAAATGCCCCAAGTAAAAAAGGGGCTGAGATACAATTGCACTATATGACTGTCTTCTGAGACCCCTGCCATGACGCCTGGACCCTCGGGGCAGCCCGTGTTCTCCAGCTACAATCAACCCCGTCGCAAACCCTTGAGCTTCCACCAACTCACCTCTCCAAAACTGAGGGTGGCTTCACCTTCGCGGTACATCAACCCCAGCAGGCTTGGGAGAGGAATCTGATTCTTGCTCAAGACGTCTGCAAAACAGGAGGCAGCTGTTGACTCCGCCTCTTCTTTCCCATCCGGGATGTCGACGGAGATTCTCGACCCTCCAGGTCGTGTTTATCCCAAAAGCGCTTTTCCAAAAGTCAACTGGACTTCCTTGCATTTTGTTTTTCCTTGAAAGCATTTCGCCCCTCGCCCAAGAAGCTTCTTCAGTTCTAAATTTCGTTCAGCTCAGTTCTTTTAGAACTGAAGAAGCTTTCCTTCTCCTGTCTGTGCCTCTTCAGCAGCTAACGATACATCTAAATGGTTCTTCCCCCCCCCCGGGGACTTTCCAAAAATTTGACCACCAAAGGCAGAATAACAGAGTTGGAAGGGACCTTGGAGGCCATCTAGTCCAACCCCCTGCTCAGGCAGGAAACCCTATGCCATTTCAGACCAATGGCTATCCAGTCTCTTCTTAAAAACTTCCAGTGTTGGAGCATTCACCACTTCTGGAGGCAGGCTGTTCCGCTGCTTAATTGTTCTCACTGTCAGGAAGTTTCTCCTTAGTTCCAGGTTGCTTCTCTCCTTGATTAGTTTCCACCCATTGCTTCTTGTCCTGCCTTCAGGTGCTTTGGAAAATAGCTTGACTCCCTCTTCTTTGGGACAGCCCCTGAGATACTGGAAGGCTGCTATCCTGTCCCCCCTCGTCCTTCTCTTCGTTAAACTAGACATTCCCAATTCCAGCAACCGTTCCTTATATGTTTTAGCCTCCAGACCCCTAATCATCTTTGCTCCCCTTCTCTGCACTCTTTCTAGGGCAGTGATGGCGAACATTTTAGAGACCGGGTGCCCAAACTATAACCCAAAACCCACTTATGTATCATCGGGTGCCAGGTGGGTGTGGCCAGTTGGGTGGGCGTGGCCCATTGGGTGGGCGTGGTTGCGGTGATAACAGCAGACTGGGTGGGACTAAAAAGTTCAATCAATCAATTCCAACTTTGCGAGATTTTTTTTTTCCCTGCGAGAAGTTGAAATTGATTGATTGATTGAACCTTTTTTTTTTTTTTTTGCACATGGTGGCGAAGGCCTAAAGCGAAAAGGTTTTATAAAACCCAGCTGAAGGCCCAGGACTGGGGTGACGGCACACGTGCCCATGGAGAGGGCTCTGCATGCCACCTGTGGCACGCGTGCCATAGGTTCGCCACCACGGTTTTAGGGCCTCAAACACTTACCATTGGCTTGTGGGATCCAGCCATCCATGACAGTTTTCATAAAATCCTTGGCTGGTTCTACCTACAACAGCGAGAAGAGATCATACACAAGAAAGATATATTATTGTATGGAGAAGATGGATAGATTATATTCATAAAAAAATTGGGACTATAAAGTTTCATTTATTTTATGAGTAAATTTTATAGTAACTGTCGTAGAGATTTGTTTATATGACTTAATTTAAGGGAAGTTAAAGGTTAAGTATGATGGTTTTTTTGTTCTCTTTTTTTTCTTCTTTTTTCTTTCTTTTCTTTTTTTTATTATTGTTAACTTTCTTATTAATAACCCTGTACTCTGCTCTGGGAAGTGGGGGGGGGGGTTGAGGGTGGGTGGGTGGGTGAGTGAGTGGGTAATGATAATATAGTCATGGTAAACGCTTGGGCATTTCCCCTATGCTGCGTTCATGTGTGTGAGAGGGATGAGAGGGGAGGAAGGAGTAGGGAGGAAGTAGGATGGTTAGAGGAGAAGGGGAGGGGAAGAGAGTAGGAGGGGAGGAGAGAAAGAGGAGGGAAGTGGGGAAGGTTTAGAGAGGGTGGACGCAGCCTGGGGGGAATGGGCAAGCGGTACCAATGGTTAGGAATTTAATTGTATTTCGTATGAATAAATGGAAAATAAAAACTTTTTAATAAAAAAAAAAAACAGCGAGAAGGAAGCAGTCAAAATTGGAGCAGGAGAACATCAGGACATTCCATGGCTGGGTGGCCAGAATGGAAGTAAAGACTACGTCCCCAAGAAAAGGAAATTGCCCCAGATGGGGCAAGAATATTATAAACATGTGAGGTTGGACCCAAAGTGGACTTTAACTCAAAAGAAACTTTTACTCTTATTTACAAAGACTCTCTGGTTTCTATTACAGTATAAAAGAGGGATAAATAGTCTGCTGATATACATGGAATAAACTGGATATTATTTCACTCCAAGCAAGAACCGGTTCTCGTCCATAAGACTCTATGCAAACGTCTAATATTTCGGGGAGGGGGGAGGCAAAATGACCTCTTCATGAATGCAGGTAAATACACCTGGCTCAGAATAATGTTGCAGGATCCAATCTGAGTCGGCAACCCGGACCAAAGATTTATTCTTCCAAACTTTTTGGCCTCGCATTGCAGTGAACAAGGACATGCATTCAGTGTCGACATGCTATTACGATTGTTGGCCGAGCAAGGACAAAAATAGCCAGAGAAATGATTGAATCCTGATTTATCACCAGCCTATCACCACTTAGGAGCCGAGGGCACAGAGGCACAAGGAAACAACAGTAAAATGACTTAATAGCCATCCATCAACACTCTAATTAACAACTAAAAAGCTACACACAACCAGGAACAATACAAATACATCACGTAGAACAGCCCAGCGCACACATTCTGGCGATGGGTTCCAGCACAGGCCCCAAAGCTCGGAAGAATAAACTTTTGGTCCCGGTGACCGACTCAGATTAGATCCATCACTTCTTCAGGTTATTAATTCTTCTCCCGGTCCCAGCCCAAAGTAACACATCCCCCCTCCCCCTCGGGTGGATAAGGCCCCTCTTAAATGTGTGATCCCCAGTATCCTAAATTAGCTTCAGGCTTACATCTCCAGCAGGGGAAGAAATCTCCGTTGTCCTGTAAGGAGAAGAAGGAGGAGGTGAGAACATAACTACTTTGCAATTTCGTCATGTCCACCTTCCTCTCTTTGTCTGATCCATCTGCTGATGCAGCAGCCTTACATTTACTTTCAGAGGAGTCTGCAGTGGAAGATCAAAAAGAACTTGACCTTGGCAACCTCAAGGGTGTTGCTGAAATTGGCCTTTGAGGAGACCTGCTCAAGGCCATCTCCTTCAGCTGGCGGGTCTTTGGAGCAAGAGGCACCCTCCTCGGTTGAGTACCTGCATGATCCTGATTCCAGGGAGATTGACAGCCGTTCCTCTTTTATGCCAAAATTGGCGCTGCATTCCTGCACCTACATTTGAAACACGGAAAGAGGATGGTGACCAGGATGGCCCTCGGGAGTGTGGAGGAATCACCGGCTCAAGGAGAGGGGGAATTTAAGGGACGTGCCAGCGTGGAATCGCTCCATGGGAGAAAACATCCTAGACCAGGCTAGCAAAGCCTTATCTGGTGGTTCCCAAGGGAACACAGCCAGTCTGGTGAGATTCTTGTAATGTAGATGAGCGACAATGAAGAAACTGCTTTGGCCTATTCACGAAGTTGTTCCAGTACCTTGTGCCTTCCTTCCTTCCCTCCCTCCCTCCTATCCGCCTTTCTTTTTATTTTTCCATCCCTCCTTTCTTCCTCCCACATTCCCTCTCTCCCTCTCTTCCTTCCTTCCTTATTATCTGCGTAGGTGCGTGAGGGCCCCAGTGATGCAATATTGATGGAATGACCTTGGAGAGGTAGGGTTGAATTCATCATGACACCCTCTACCTTAACAAGGGTGTCATTGTATAGGTTATTTTGGGAAGGTGAGGATGCCTAAACAGATTAAGGCTGCTGGCCTCTGGCAAAGGGACTCATACGGAATAACGACGTACCATGTCTATGGAGAGGAGCTCGGCGCCATCTTCAACAGACAAGAACGAGGCTTTGGAACGGGTTGTCATGTGGCTTTCAGTAGGTGACACAATAAATGTGACATTGACTTTCTGAGCTATTTCAATTCTCACTTCTTTTCCAGCAGGTAGATCAGCCTGCAGAAATTGAAAAAATCCTTAATATCAGCCTGCTGTGACCGATTTCTGCAAACAAGTTTTTGAATTGATGGTTTTGTCCACCTTTGCCAAGTTCACTGTTTTGGGGCTGAGGAGTGGGGAGACAGTGCCCCCCTTTGATCTTTTACTTTCTCTGAGGGCTTCTTCATTGAAGGTGACCCCCATCCCTGGCAGCTGCAAGGAGCACATCTGTAGACTGCCTCCAGAAGGATGTGGCTGACTACTAGAGATTACGCTTCACAGATCCCATCTCCCTCCCTCCCTCCTGTCTCCCTCCCTGTCTCTGTCTCTCTGTGTCTCTGTCTGTATCTGTCTCTGTCTCTCTGTCTCTCTGTCTCTGTCTGTCTCTCTGTCTGTCTCTCTGTGTGTCTCTCTGTCTGTCTCTGTCTCTCTGTCTGTCTCTCTGTGTGTCTCTCTGTCTCTGTCTCTCTGTGTCTGTCTCTTACTCTCTCTTTTCTATCTAGAATCTATCTATCTATCTATCATCTGGATAGGAAAGATGATAGATAGATAGATAGATAGATAGATAGATAGATAGATAGATAGATAGATAGATAGATAGATAGATAGATAGATATTATAGATATGTTTTATTATTTTTTGAAATATTAAAATAATAATTTCCTCTTTCCTAGTTCCTACATTCCTGATACAAGATGAGACAGGATTTATCATTTATCATCTCTCAAGTATCTATTTATTGCTCTATCTCTATATCTCTCTCCCCCATTTCTCATCTATCTATCTATCTATCTATCTATCTATCTATCTATCTATCTATCTATCTATCTATCTATCTATCTATCTATCTATCTATCTATCTATCTATCTATCTATCTCATTTATATCTATCTATCTACCTACCTACCTACCTACATCTATCTATCTATCTATCTATCTATCTATCTATCTATCTATCTATCTATCTATCTATCTATCTATCTATCTCTTTCTATATCTATCTATCTATCTATATCTATCTATCTATCTATCTATCTATCTATCTATCTATCATTATATCAATCAGCTACCATCTATCTATCATCTCTCTCTTTCTGTCTTATCTATCATCTATCTATTTATCTTTCTCTGCATCTCCTATGGTCTCCATCATTCTCTCTCTTTTTTTCTTCATTTATTTATCCCCATCATCCTGCAGAGCCAAACAAATTGCTGATGCTGTCTTATCCTTCTGAAAACATATCATTTCTTGCAAGGTAGCCCCCCCCCCCAAACACAAAAAACTTACATCTGGCAATATTTCTTTTAGCTGGTCAGTAGTAGGAGTGGAACCCTGACCAAAAAAAGGGAGAGAAATATTCAGGTTAGGAACAAAAACGAAAGAGCCTAACCAAAGGTAGCAAACAATGACCTTTTACCCCAAAGTTGGTCAAACTAATTTCCCATAGAAATCAATATGGAAGAAAGTGAGCTGGCTGAATTCATATCAACGACACACCAATTCCTTGGTTTAGAATCTAGATTCACGAAGGAGGCACCCTTACGAAGGAACTATAGAGATTTAGGAAGCGTTTCAAGGAATCCAAAGCAGCTTTTTCATCCAAAATCAAGGAATCGATTCTTTAGTCCAGTGGTTCTCAACCTGTCGAAGGACCATTTCACGGAGGTCGACAAACAACGCAGTCCGCCATTTTTTCCCCCTTTTCCTTAGCTGTGCTACTCCCTTTTCTTCTATTGGCTTTTGAAAGCCAATAGAATAGACTCTCTTGAATAGAGTCTAATTCTATTGGCTTTCAAAAGCCAGTAGGAATTGTCCAGGTTGTCTCTGCCCTGCTGAGCCTGCCAAAAGTCCCATTCTGCAAATGGTGCTGCACCAGTTGAGTAGTCCTCGACTTACGACTGGTTGAGTAGTCCTCAACTTACGACCGGTTGGGGGTCACAGCATTAAAAAGGTTGAGAACCACTGCTTTAGTCACCTCAATTTCGGTAATAACGGAGTTGAACAAGCCATCCATCATTGTCACCGCCACGTTGATGATCGCCACAGGTAGATAGACCGCGTTCTTTCCTTCCTCTTTTGGGGGCAGGCCTTCAGGGACCGGATCAGGTGTGGCCTCTATGATTTCTCCATTACTAGATTGGAATTTAGCCTAGAAAAGGAAGCAGAAATACCAACATCACCATTTCAAAAGCAACTGAAACGTCGTGCCCCAGCACAGGATAGTGGTGAGGCCAACAAGCAGGACAGCTTTACAGGAGATGTTCATCCCAAATTGCAAAGCTAAATTTCTATGAAGATTCTCCGCCATCCAGGTCCTAGTTGTCCCAAAGGAGGCAACTGGACTCTCTTGTTTTCCTTTGAAAACTGAACACTGGGCGCTATCTAACAAAATGAAACTCAATGGTGAAAAAAGCAAAGTTCTACATTCCTCATCTATGTATAATCCGTGTTGTGAAACAACAGGCCACGAACCCTGGTGTTGACTTCTAAGGTCACTAAGAGTACAAGAATTGCAGGATGAAGCAAAAAGGCTGTGCATCTAGGTCACCGGCACATAAGCCACAATTCTTGGCTTATGGAAGTTCCCTGTGGAAGTCCTTCAGATTAAGATGTAGAAGACTCTAGAAAGTGTCCATGGAGAATTCTCCATCCTCCACGTCCTGGTTGTCTCAAAGGGACTTTTTCAAGAAGCAACTGGACTGTCTTGTTTTTTTCATTGAAGACCTTTCGCTTCTCATCCCAGAAGCTTCTTCAGGTTCTGACTGGAGGGTGGGGAATGGAAGGATTTATACTCCTTGCAGACAGCTGGTCATTTGCCTCCTTTTAGAGAGTCCTTGAGGCCACCTGGAGGCTCACCTATGTCCTCAGGGTCTCCTGAGTGCTGCAAATGGGTGTGGAGCCTTCTTGGCTGCAGAATGTCTTCTGCCCTGGGTCCCTTCATGGTTGGAGACGAGCGCAGAATGATGGGGATGTGTTGTCTGCATCTCCAACTGGAGCACAAATGGTTCCTGCGATCCGCAACGTTTTCTTCGAAGGGTGTCCATCCCCAAGTGCATGACTAAATTTCTATGGAGTCATCCAGGTCATGGCTGTTCCAAAGGTGCTTCTTCAAGAGGCAACTGGAGTTCCTTGAAGAGGTTCCTTTTTCCTTGAAGAGGTTTCACTTCTCCTCCAAGAAGCTTCTTCTGTTCTAAGAACTGAACTGAACTGAAGAAGTTTCTTGGATGAGAAGTGAAACTGTCAACGCTGCTAACATCGGATGTTTTTGCATTGATAACAGATGGAAATGAAGCCATCTTTTTCCCTTCTGCTTTTAGAGTTAAATGATGCTGGAAGGGGGTGTGTGTGCATGAGAGTCTAACTAGACATAACAACACTAAACCTAGGGTGAGAATCAAGGTTATTGTAACCAGAGCTGATAAGGAATTGGCGGGCTGGAGAGCTGGAGAGGAAGCCCGTGCTTCAAGCTAATTGGGGAATGTGGAATGAATGAACCTTTATTATCAAAGTACAACATGTGTACAATGAGATTGGCTGAGCCTCTCTCCGTGCTCCCACCACCACAACTCACAGTGCCAATAACCCACCAACTTATTACACCATGTGAGCTAATTGCACAACGTGCCGGTCTCACGAGTCTATCATACATAAAGTTCCAGCCCATGGATAGAAACTGTTCTTTAACCTGTTGGTACGGCTGGCTATGTTTCTATATCTCCTACCCGACAGTAGGAGAGTAAAGAGGTACCAACAGGGTGTGAGTTGTCCCTGAGAATTTTCCTCACTCTTCCAAGGCAACGGGCCCTGGCGATGTCATCCAGTGGTTTCAGGGGACAGACCACAATGTTTTGTGCTGTGCTCACCACCCTCTGTAATACCTTCTTATCCGCGGCTGTCAAGCCAGCATACCAAACCACAATACAGGGTGAGAGGACACTTTCTATAGTAGACCGGTAAAAGGTCATGAGTCGTTGTTCTATCCTGTTCTTCCGCAAGACCATAAGGAAGTGAAGTGTGATTTATGACTGTTAATTGGAGAAGGGAATTGTGCTGTAATTGTGAGAGGGACCTTGGAGTCCTAGTGGACAATCACCTAAATAGGAACCAGCCATGTGCTGCAGCTGCCAAAAAGGCCAACACAGTGCTAGGCTGCATTAACAGAGGGATAGAATCAAGATCACGTGAAGTAGTAATACCACTCTACAATGCCTTGGTAAGGCCACACTTGGAATACTGCATCCAGTTTTGGTCATCACGATGTAAAAAAGATGTTGAGACTCTAGAAAGAGTGCAGAGAAGAGCAACAAAGATGATTAGGGGATTGGAAGCTAAAACATATAAGGAACGGTTGCTGGAATTGGGTAGGTCTAGTTTAACGAAGAGAAGGACAAGGGGGGACATGATAGCAGTGTTCCAGTATCTCAGGGGCTGCCATAAAGAAGAGGGAGAAACTAAGGAGAAACTTCCTGACAATGAGAACAATTAACCAGTGGAACCACCTGCCTCCAGAAGCAGTAAATGCTCCAACACTGGAAGTTTTTAAGAAGAAACTGGACAGCCATTTGTCCGAAATGGGGTAGGGTTTCCTGCCTGAGCAGGAGGTTGGACTAGATGACCTCCAAGGTCCCTTCCAACTTTACTACTATTATTATTACAATGTGCCTAGGGGAGAGGAATTCGGTTTCTGGCTTTGATTATGCATATTGTGCTACTCCAGGGGTAGTCAACCTTGGCTCTTTTATGACTCGTGGACTTCAACTCCCAGAATTCCTGAGCCAGCACAGCTGGCTCAGGAATTCTGGGAGTTGAAGTCCACAAGTCATAAAAGAGCCAAGGTTGACTACCCCTGTGCTACTCGAATAAAAGATTCTTTAAGGTAAACAATGCCTCGAAGTTCTTTTGAAGAATTTCATCTGTCAGAACCATAACAGAAACATCTTCAAGGAAAAGCAAAGATACTCCAGTTGTCTCTTGAAAAAGCAGCTTTGGGACGTTTACAGGAGAAGGGTCAAATTTATGGAACACAATGTCTATCCCCATGGCAAGTTGATGTAAGGCACGCTGTGCATCCCCTTGTGGAAAATCTCAGCTGGTAGGAGAATCCCACTGACACAGAGTTGGCTGAACTAATCAGGAAGAGAATGTTCTTGTGTTCCCATGGAGACCTCACCCCCAAATCAATGCTGACCACTGAAAATGTGGGGGCATGTTGAATGATGTAGCCAACCATTCTTACCTTAAGCTGAATTAACTTGTAATCTGGGAGGACTTCTGGATCTTCAACCACTTCGTACCACATTGTGTGGTTCTCACCAAAAGATTTCTTTTCTGTGAAAATAGACAGGAGTCGCATCCACATTCAAACAGGGTTTGTCAAACTCAGCCGTGTGCAGCAGCCGCCAAAAAAAGCTAACACAATCCTGGGTTGAATGAACAGAGGCATAGAATCAAGATCACGCATGATATTAGTACCGCTTTATAAAAGCGCTAGTAAGACCACATCTGGAATACGGCAGCCGGTTTTGGTCACTGTATCACAAAAAAGATTTTGAGAGTTTGGAAAAAAAAAATCAGAGAAGAGCAACTACGATGATCCAATGCCTGGAGACTAAAAAATACGAAGAACAGCTGCAGGATTGGATTTGGCTTGTTTAAAGAAAAGAAGAAATAGGGGAGACATGATAGCAGCGGTCCAGTATCTGAGGGGCTGTCACGTTATTCTCCAAAGCACCAGAGGGAAGGATGAGAAACAACGGTTGGAAACTAACCAAAGAGAGAAGCAACCTGGAATCAAGGAGAAACTTCCTGACAGTGAGGACAATTAACCAGTGGAACAGCTTGCCACCAGAAATCATGGAGGCTCCATCACTGGAGATTGTTAAGAAGAGGCTAGACAGTCACCTGTCTGAAATGCTATAGGTTCTCCTGCTTGAGCAGGGGGCTGGACTAGAAGACCTCCAAGGTCCCTTCCAGCTCCATTCTACTCTAGATATAAGTGAGGTGATTCATACAAGACACTCGTTGCAGCAGTGTGATCTTGGGGAGCTGCAAGTTGTCCACACCAGGAATAAATCATGGTCTGCAAACCATAACAAACCAAGATCAGCCCCAATAGCCAAGTGACCAGGATGTCCAGTGGAGAAACATGGAGAAACTAGAGGGACTCCAGCTACAACATTCTGAGATATGGGTCCCCTTTGGGTTGTTGAAGAAGAACCAGAGATGTTCTTGATGGAATCTCATGACTGATTCTCTGATTTTCGTTCAAGAAAAAATTTCAAGCAAGTGAACTTGCTTGAATTCCATGCAAGAACATCTGTGGCCACCAAGTCAATAAACCAAGATCGCTAAAGTGTAGGAAGAAGCTGCTTGGGATTTTAGTTCTTGATTGCTTATCTGACCTTCCTAAAAGTTGACTGGATCCAACACTCTTATTTCACCTTAGAGGACATCCCAAGTGGGACAACCTGAACCCCACCAATTGTCCATGAAGAATTCTCCATCCTCCAGTTCCTAGTTGTCCCAAAGGGACTTTTTCAAGAGTCAACTGGACTGTCTTGTTTTTTTCTTTGAAGACGTTTCGCTTCTCATCCCAGAAGCTTCTTCAGGTTCTGACTGGATGGTGGGGAAGAGAAGGATTTATAGTCCTTGCAAAGAGCTGGTCCTTTGCCTCCTTTTAGAGAGTCATTGAGCCCACTTGGAGGTTGACCTGTGTCTCTCTAAAAGGAGGCAAATGTCCAGCTGTCTGCAAGGTGTATAAATCCTTCCCTACCATCCAGTCAGAGCTTCTGGGATGAGAAGTGAAATGTCTTCAAAGAAAAACAAGAAAGTCCAATTGCCCCTTTAAAAAGCAACTTTGGGAGAAGGATGAAAGGGGAAAAGGAGGAGGAGGAGGAAGATGGGAGGGAAAGAATGATAGGAGAGAGAGAAAGAGAGAAAGAGAAAGAGAAAGAGAAAGAGAAAGAGAAGGGAGGGAGGGAGGGAAGGAAGGAGGGAGGGAGGGAGGAAGGAAGGTTGTCTGAAATGGTCTAGAGTTTCCTGCTTGAGCAGGGGGTTGGACTAGAAGACCTCCAAGGTCCCTTCCCACTCTGTTATTCCCTGATTCTTGATATTCTGAGCAGCTTGATTTGATCATCCAAGGAATCTTTACTTAAATCTGGGGAGAACCTTATACTCTGCAAGGAGTATAAATCCTTCTCTTCCCCAACATCCACTCAGATCCTAAAGAAGCTTCTGGGATGAGAAGCAAAACGTCTTCAAAGAAAAAACAAGACAGTCCAGTTGCTTCCTGAAAAAAGCCCCTTTGGGACCCCCACCCCAATTGCAAAGAGCAAAGGTCAACTGAAGAACTGACTTGGGGGAGCGGGGTCTTCAGATTCTCTCCTCCCCAAGGAGGTAGGAAAAACTCAAAATTCAGACTTTGGGGTGCTGGCGTATCCGCAAACTGTCTCTTGTAGCCCTCCAGAAGATCAAGGCATCAGGCTGTGGCCCCCAGCTTGGGCCACCTGTCCCTTTCTCACGTTCTACCTTCAGGTCCGAGATGATGGGGCCCCCTGGGCTGTCATGATGAGAAAGAACAGCTCGACCCCAGCTAAACTCCCTTAAATTCCAAAAAGAAATGATCGGCTGCTTGGGGAAGCGAAAGTAAAAGCTGTACCTCCTCAAGATGCTGCCTCAAGGTCACCCAGCTGGAAAAAGCAGGGGGCCGCACCCCAAACTGGGCTGGGATTGACCCGTTAGGAAAGCATCTTTCCTGAACCCGATTGGTTACACTGGGAAGGGGCAACGGGAGACCGTTAAGGGAGGGAAGAATAGAATTAATGGATTTCGGTGCGCGATTCCCAGTTCTGGTTTTGCACTATTACGATACGCTTGATCCCTAATAAGTTCTACCTTTCTCAACGAATAGAGGTTAGAGGTTAGACGATGGGACCCCCTGGGCTGTCACGATGAGAAAGGACAGCTCGACCCTAGCTAAACTCCCTTAAATTCGCAAACACTCACCAAACATGTGTTCTAATTTTGTCTCCATAAACCCGATCACGTTGTCTGCTGCTGGGCACATCTGGAAGGCAAGGGAGGGAGAAAGGAGAGATGGTTGGAAAAGAGCAGCAGACGTGGTTGCAGCTGGACCCCCGGGAGATGGGGACTGGAGGCGGCCTCTGAGGCAGATTGATTCATTTTATTTAGAGCAGAATGCAGAATAGCAGACTTGGAAGGGATCTTGGCGGTCTTCTAGTCTGACCCCCCTGCCCAACCAGGAGACCCTACACCATTTCAGACAAATTGTTGTCCAATCTCTTCTTAAAAACCTCCAGTGTTGGACCACCCACAGCTTCTGGAGGCAGGTTGTTCCACTGGTTAATCGTTCTGTCAGAAAATTCCTCCTTAGTTCCAGGTCGCTTCTCTCCTGGATTAGTTTCCATCCGTTGCTTCTTGTCCTGCCTTCAGGCGCTTCGGAGGATAGCTTGACTCCCTCTTGTTTGGGGCAGCCCCTGAGATACTGGAAGACTGCTATCATGTCCCCCCTTGTCCTTCTCTTCCTTAAACTGGACATTCCCAATTCCAGCAACCGTTCCTTCTATGTTTTAGCCTCTAGTCCCCTAATCATCTTTTTTGCTCTTCTCTGTACTCTTTCTATGTTATACGATATTTTATTGAGTTTTAAAAGGTTGGGGGGTGGGGTCACTATAGGTATTGGGGTTCAGGATAGGGTTCAGGGTTGGGATTGGGATAGGGGTGGGTACAACAGTGGAGTTCTCCCCACTAACATTTCCAAGCTTTAACAAGTGAACTATTGTCTGACTACACATGTTCAATAACAGTAATTGGTATAATAGTAAGTGACTATAGTACATAAGAAAAACAGTAATCATAAAAAATATTGATTAATCAATACATATCATTCATCTTATTAAGTATCATAATCATTTCTTGTTAGTTTGTTTTGCTAACCATTGGTAAAGATTTTCCCATGTTTTAAAGTAAACCAGGGGAAGTCAACCTTGGCTCTTTTATGACTCGTGGACTTCAACTCCCAGAATTCCTGAGCCAGCCATGCTGAGGGGAAAGGGAGAGGTTTCCATGCTGAGCCATGTTGGCTGAGGAATTCTGGGAGTTGAAGTCCACAAGCCATGAAGGGGCCATAATTCCCTCATGCTGGCTCAGGAATTCTGGGAGTTGAAGTCCACCAGTCATGAGGGGGCATAGTTCCCCCATGCTGGCTCAGGAATTCTGGGAGTTGAAGTCCACGAGTCATGAGGGGGCCATAGTTCCCCCATACTGGCTCAGGAATTCTGGGAGTTGAAGTCCACCAGTCATGAGGGGGCATAGTTCCCCCATGCTGGCTCAGGAATTCTGGGAGTTGAAGTCCACCAGTCATGAGGGGGCATAGTTCCCCCATGCTGGCTCAGGAATTCTGGGAGTTGAAGTCTACAAGTCATGAGGGGGCCATAGTTCCCCCATACTGGCTCAGGAATTCTGGGAGTTGAAGTCCACGAGTCATAAAAGAGCCAAGGTTGACTACTCCTGAAGTAAACTGTGTCCTCTTTCTCTTTAATTTCTAAAGTTAGTCTGTCCATTTCTGCACATTCTAAAATTTTCCTAATTATAATGTCATCAGATGGCATATTTTCATTTTTCCAATATTGGGCTAAGGCTATTCTCACTGCTGTCAGTATATGTCATATTCAATAGTCATTCTCTTTCCCATATTTCTCTCCTAATATTCCTAACAAAAACAATTCTGGTTTGAATTCTACCTGTATTTTGGTCATCTTTTCCAACCAGGTGTGAATCTTAAACCAAAATTTCTTCGCACTAGGACATACCCACCAGATATGACAATATGTACCTGGCTTTTGTACTCTTTCTAGAGTCTCCACATCTTTTTTACATCGTGGTGACCGAAACTGGATGCCGTATTCCAAGTGTGGCCTTACCAAGGTATTGTAAAGTGGTATTAACCACGCAATCTTAACAATATCTACTGGATGGAACCTGGAGTTGCCTCTGCTGGCCAACCTAATGGGGCAGGTAGAGTCCAGGGGAGGAAAACAGTCCTTCAAATACCTTGACCCCAACCCCATCCTTCATGACTCCATAACCTCAAAGCCCCAAAACTTACCATGCCAGGCAAGAGTTTCCCAAGTGTAGTATTCAAAAATTTATTCACTACTTTTGGAATCATGCTGAAAGAGAAGAGAAGCAGACCCAAGAGATCAGCAAAGTAATTCATATGGGGGCTATCAATCTGCAGTGCTTTCCATTTTTTTTAAGGTCAAGAATCTCTGCTTTAGTTTTGTCTCATTTGTCTCAAAGGCCATTGAGGCATTCATGATGGATGGATGGATGGATGGATGTATTTATGGATGGATGGTTGGATAAAGGGATGGATAAAAGAATGGAGGGAAGAAGGATGGGATGGAGGGGTGGAAAGATGGAGAGATGGAGGGATAAAAGGATGGAGGGATGAGGAGGGATGGAGAGATGGAGGCAATTGGACTTTCTCGTTTTTCTTTGAAGACGTTTCCCTTCTCATCCAAGAAGCTTCTTCAGCTCTGACTGGGGGATGAGGAATGGAAGGATTTATACTCCTGGCAGACAGGTGGTCATTTGCCTTCTTTTAGAGAGTCGTTGAGGCCACTTGGAACCTTATCTGTATTTGCACCACCCAGGTGACCCTGAGGACATAGACAAGCCTCCAGGTGGCCTCAACGACTCTCTAAAAGGATGCAAATGACCGGCTGTCTGCAAGGAGTATAAGTCCTTCTATTCTCCACCATCCGGACAGAACTGAAGAAGCTTCTGGGATGAGAAGCGAAACATCTTCAAAGAAAAACAAGACACTCCAGTTGCCTTTTGAAAAAACCTTATTTACTGACCAACCTGCCTACTTAAGTTGTCAAGACTTTTCTTTCTTATCAGGAGCAACCATCAAAATCTCATTGACGTAGCTACGTCAACTTGCGAACTCTGGGAGGATGGAGTGAACCGGGGCAAGAGGCTATTGTTAGGGAAAGTGCGGGCTACAATTAAGCATTTTCTGCAGTTATCGTCTTGCGCTGTGTTGTGTCCAGTCCTTGGAAAACAAAGGATCTTCACACAAACATCCGGGGACAAGAACTGTTTTTCTTCCCTGTGCCCGTGAGGTTGCCTCTCTTACACACCCCCTATTTCAATACGTATTCACAACAAAAGGCGCATTTTTAAATATTTGTACTGAGGCGCCCATGCTGTTCAAAACTGCGTTGCAACCTTGGGGGAGATGAAATTTGTTAGGGAGCTCTTGCCTCCATCCTCAGATTAACGCAGGAGGTGGAACCCCTTAGAATTCAACAGGTCAGGAAAAAGTTGGCTTCCACTGGAATGAAATCAAGGGGTGGGCCATCTCCAAGTCCAGCTTTTTGTAGCCCCTCACCCAAATGCTGTGCAGACTGCTGTCTAAAGTCCAGGCCTGTCTGAAAGAAAGAAAGAAAGAAAGAAAGAAAGAAAGAAAGAAAGAAAGAGAGAGAGAGAGAGAGAGAGAGAAAGAAAGAAAGAAAGAAAGAGAGAAAGAAAGAAGAGGAGGAGGAGGAGGAGGAAGAGGAGGAGGAGGAGGAGGAGGAGGAGGAGGAGAATCCCACTCCTTCCCTTAGAGCTATTCTGCCTATTATGAAAGTCCTGCTTTTGGATCTACGTGGACATTGGACACTAATGGAACAATCGGATTTTCAAGAACGGGGAATCAAGATGAGGAGAACCAGGCCACCTTGTGGAGAACCAAAGGGTGGAGACCCTTGTCCCTCAGGCTCCCCAGAGGTCCCTGCCACCCTAGTTCTTCACTTTGGCGACGGTTCCCGAGCTACATCTCGCCCATCCTCTCTCCATATCCTTTGAGCTCTTTTGTTTCTAACTGGGAGACCTCTGAACCCTCGGCCGTCTCCCACAAACTAACTGCCCCCCCCAAAAAAACCCAAATTGGTCCTTCGCCTTCCTGACACGTCTTGTGACTTCTCACTTGCTGGGAAGGTTGGTTTTGTAGGCCAAAAGACGCACTTCACAGCTGGTTTTCTCCATCCCGAGGTGCTTGGTGGGGTGTTTGGTCACCTTAATCATGATGTCCATTTTGGATTTCAGAGTGATCTCCATTTTTCCGCCGATAAAGCTGCACAAAACACAAAAGAGTCAGTCTAACAGAGGTCCCAGGTCCAATCCACAAGAGGTCCAATGCCCAGGTTTTCACATTGACCCTTTGATTTCAGAAAGAACCGGCATCCTCGTACTCAAGGTCACGTGAAGTATTAATACCACTTTACAAGGCCTTGGTAAGGCCACACTTGCAATACGGCATCCAGTTTTGGTCAGCAGGGTGTAAAAAAGATGCTGAGACTCTGGAAAGAGTACAGAGAAGAGCAACAAAGATGATTAGGGGACTGGAGGCTAAAACATATAAAGAACGGTTGCTGGAATTGGGTATGTCTAGTTTAATGAAGAGAAGGACGAGGGGGGACAGGATAGCAGCCTTCCAGTGTCTCAGGGGCTGCCACAAAAAAAGAGGGAGTCAAGATATTCTCCAAAGCGCCTGAAGGCAGGACAAGAAGCAATGGGTGGAAACTGATCAAGGAGAGAAGCAATCTGGAACTAAGGAGAAACTTCCTGACGGTGAGAACAATTAACCAGTGGAACAATTTGCCTCCAGAAGTGGTGAATGCTCCAACACTGAAAGTTTTTAAGAAGAGACTGGACAGCCATTTGTCCGAAATGGTATAGGGTTTCCTGCCTGAGCAGGGGGGTTGGACTAGATGATCTCCAAGGTCCCTTCCATCATCATCATCATCATCATCATCATCATTATTATTACTATTATAAGCTTTAACTTGAACTCTATATTGTTTCACAACACAGACGTATTTTTTGTAATTTGCTGAGTTTTGTGCAATATGAAATTGCAAAGTAGGTAGTTTTGTGTATATTTGCAACATCGGGGACTGAAAGTAGCAGATGGATAGAGGTTTCAGATGTACATGGGTGTGTGTGGAAACTGCTGATCAGCACAAAAGAACAAGGAACTGATTTTGCAAGATGATGACTATCTGTGGGTGGTCGTTAGAAGAAAGGTATAAAAATGTTAGTTTAAGTGTAGCTTAGGGCCATTGGCCTACAGCGGTCCTTTTGGAATCTGCTATGCCACATGGTCCTTATTGCAATGGGTTATTAACGTAAGTGATGTTGTGTTATTATGCTTGCTATGTTCCAAATCATTAGCAAAATAAACCTCTGAATCTTAAAGTAAGAAAGATTGTTTTGTGTTGCTGTCTCTTGTCTTTTCCATTGGGTTTTTCCACTACAATACGGAGGGTGGTGTGAGTCAGGATGCTGCTTATAAGCGCTCATATGTGCTTAGAGCTCGGAGCATTGTTAGAGACCCCCACACGTCCCCACTTCACAGTTTGTTTCTATTGCTCCCTTCTGGGAGGAGGTTTAGAAGTATTTATAGCAGGACTACCTGATTCTGTAACAGCTTTGTTCCCTATGCCAGCGGTCCCCAAGCTTTCTGGCACCAGGGACCGGTTTTGTGGAAGACAATTTTTCCATGGGCCAGGGTGGGGGGGGATGGTTTCACATGCAATCAAGACCCCACGCATGTGCAGATAAAGCTTCGCTCAGTCACCCGCTGCTTGTGTGGACCGGTTCCCAACAGGCTGCAGTCCATGGCCCAGAGAATGGGGACCCCTGCCCTATGCCATCCATCTGGTAAACTTGCAAGATTCGTTTTTCCTCGCCATGCACATGTATACGTAACCTGAACTAGACTGTTTTGTTTCTCTGTGTCATATAATATATGTGGGTATATGCATAAGTCTGTATTTATTTATTTATTTATTTATTTATTTATTTTTGTCATATTTATGTAGAGTATAGCAGAGGTGGGGACCCTTTGAGAGCTGAATGCAATGAAATTTCATTTTAATGTATGCCGATTATTCCATATTTTCTATTCTATTCTGTTCTGTTCAATTCTACAATCGGTCTATTCTATTCTATTCTATTCTATTCTATTCTATTCTATTCTATTCTATTCTATTCCTATTCTATTCTATTCTATTCCATTCCATTCCATTCCATATTTTCTGTTCTGTTCTATTCTACAATCTGTCTATTCTATTCTGTTCCATTCCATTCCGTTCCGTTCCGTTCCGTTCCATTCTATTCCATTCCATTCCATATTTTCTGTTCTGTTCTGTTCAATTCTACAATCGGTCTATTCTATTCTATTCTATTCTATTCTATTCTATTCTATTCTATTCTATTCTGTATTTTCTGTTCTGTTCTATTCTACAATCTGTCTATTCTATTCTGTTTCATTCCATTCTATTCTATATTTCTATTCTATTCTATTCTATTCTATTCTGTTCTGTTCTGTTCAAAACAGCATATTTCCTTATGTTCTAGGCAGGATTCTCCATTCAGTCGGTTGAATAAGTCCCCACAACATTGTGGGCCACCTCCACCTTCCAGTCCCTTGACCATGAACAAAAGCAGCTTCTCACTCACCTTTTCCCAGCAACTGTGAGGGTAATAATCACGGATGTCTGCATTTGCTTGGGTGGAATTAACTTTGTGCAAATTTCAGGCGGTCTGAATTCTTTAAGTTTCATCCTATGAATTAAAGAATAATAGCATGAAGAATAGCAGAGAAAAGCATATCTGAGGACGGGGAGAACCGGGTGAGGGCCTGGTGAGATGCTGAGAAGTTGAGGGTGAAGGTTCGTCCTTCCAGCTTGTGGGTTGGTTTCGTTACAAGACTGGGCGACGCCTTCAGCAGAGTTGAAGTTGTTACCCAGCCTAGTAAGGAAACGTTCAGAGAACAACCCACAAGTTCAGAGAACGATCCTTCACCCTCATCCTACACCGGAGCTACAGATATTCACCACAACTGCATGCTTACGAGTGGTCTACAAGTACTAGTACTAAGAGTTGTGTGCAAATCCGCAGGGAAGATGATAGACTTGTGTACGGTACTTGTACACAGGACTTGTGTCCAGGGACTAGTCCTAAGTACTCTGAGTTTTGTACAAGTTCTCCAGAAGATCCTCAACCCAATGAAATCTGTCTTTGGCTTCTCTGAGCTGTGTTTTAATCCTACTCCTATGGCTAACTTTCTAATCAAAAGATGCTCAGGGAAATAAGATCCTGAGTTTGTCCTGGTCCTCAGGGTCCTTTGAGGCGGTCCCTAATCCGATTCCTTTGTGGATGGACTGTCATCTATAGTGTGTAGAATACAGACTATCAGAGATGGAAAGGACCTCGGAGATCTTCTACTCCCACCCTCTGTCCGAGGCAGGAGACCTCATAACATCCTGACAAATAGCTGTCCAGACAGGATTAAATCCAAGATTAAACCTTCCCAAGGGCTGCCCCAAAGAAGAGGGAGCGAAGCACCTGAAGGCCGGACAAGAAGCAACGGATGGAAACTAAGCAAGGAGAGAAGCAACCTGGAACTAAGGAGAAACTTCCTGACAGTGAGGACAATTAACCAGTGGAACAACCTGCCTCCAGAAGCAGTGAATGCTCCAACACTGGAAGTTTTTAAGAAGAGACTGGACAGCCATTTGTCTGAAATGGTATAGGGCAGGGGTAGGCAAGCTCAGCTCCTTTATGACTTGTGGACTTCAACTCCCAGAATTCCTGAGCCAGCCATGCTGAGGGGAAAGGGAGAGGTTTCCAAGCTGAGCCATGCTGGCTCAGGAATTCTGGGGAATTGAAGTCTACGAGTCATAAAAAGGCCAAGTTTGAAGAGCCCTGGTTTAAATATTTTTTAAATATTTTTTCCTCACGGTCACATGGTCAAAATTCAGGCATTTGGGCAGGAGTAGGCAACCTTGGCTCTTTTATGACTCGTGGACTTCAACTCCCAGAATTCCTGAGCCAGCCATGCTGAGGGGAAAGGGAGAGGTTTCCAAGTTGAGCCAGGCTGGCTCAGGAATTCTGGGAGTTGAAGTCCACCAGTCATGAGGGGGCCATAGTTCCCCCATGCTGGCTCAGGAATTCTGGGAGTTGAAGTCCACCAATCATGAGGGGGCCATAGTTCCCCCATGCTGGCTCAGGAATTCTGGGAGTTGAAGTCCACAAAAGTCATGAGGGGGCCATAGTTCCCCCATGCTGCCTCAGGAATTCTGGAAGTTGAAGTCCACGAGTCATAAAAGAGGCAAGGTTGCCTACCCCTGGTATAGGGTTTCCTGCCTGAGCAGGGGGTTGGACTAGATGACCTCCAAGGTCCCTTCCAACTTTATTGTTGTTGTTGTTGTTGTTCATTCCGCTGCTGTAGACTTTGGCATTCTGACTAGGAACCAAGGTCTTGCCCTCCCTCCAGATCTGTTGGGTCTTCAACTATTGGCTGGAAAATTGGGGGGGGGGTTTCACACCCCAAGAAGCCTGCTGGAGTCAAACGTCAGGTTCCTCCTTGACTACTGTGGGGGAAATGAATGGACTCACCCTTTGAGGCCTTTGAGCGCCTTATTCTTGGTTGCCATGGTCGCCATCCCATCCAAAATCTTCTTGTCTGTCATGGCCATCTGGATGACTAGAACACAGAGCCAGAAAGAAGCGATGGCCAACGCAAGTCGTGAGACTTTGTACCATGAGGAGGAGGAGGAGGAGGCCCACCCCAGCACTAGAGGGAGGGCACCCCCATCTCCCCTCACAGCTCCTGGAGCCCTTCCCCACCCAGCCCCACCAGCCCCACCACCGCTGAAAGCAAAGAGACTCTCCTATTTACAGCCCTGGTGGCGCAGTGGTCAGAATGCAGCATTGCGGGCTGACTCTGCCCAACTGCCAGTAGTTCGATCCTGACCGGTTCAAGGTTGACTCAGCCTTCTGTCCTTTTGAGATTGGCAAAATGAGAAGCCAGTTTGTTGGGGGCAACAGGCTGACCCTGTAAACCGCTCAGAGAAGGCTGTAAAGCGTTATGAAGCGGTATATGTCGAAGTGCTATTGCTATTGCTGTCTTCTACTAGGGGGAAAGAGAATTAAAAAAATTTACACGGAGATGTAAATAAATGTATGGTGTAATAAAACTATTAAAAGGAAGGAAGGAAGGAAGGAAGGAAGGAAGGAAGGAAGGAAGGAAGGAAGGAAGGAAGGAAGGAAGGAAGGAAGGAAGGAAGGAAGGAAAAAGGGAAAGGAAGGAAGGAAGGGAATGAGAAGAGAAGGGAATGAGAAGAGAAGGGAATGAGAAGAAGGAAGGAAGGAAATGAGAAGGGAATGAAAAGAAAAGCAAATGAGAAGAAGAAGGAAGAAAGGGAATGAGAAGGGAATGAGAAAAGAAGGGAATGAGAAGAAGGAAGGAAGGGAATGAGAAGGGAATGAGAAGAGAAAGGAATGAGAAGAAGGAAGGAAGGAAGGAAGGAAGGAAGGAAGGAAGGAAGGAAGGAAGGAAGGAAGGAAGGAAAGAAAAAGGAAAAGGAAGGAAGGAAGGAAGTGAGAAGAGAAGGGAATGAGAAGAGAAAGGAATGAGAAGAAGGAAGGAAGGAAGAAGGAAGGAAGGAAGGAAGGAAGGAACAAAAAAGGGAAAGGAAGGAAGGAAGGAAATGAGAAGAAAGGAATGAGAAGAGAAGGGAATGAGAAGAAGGAAGGAAGGAAGGAAAGAAAGAAAGAAAGGAAGTTCCTCTGTGTGCATCTATGTACAACTAAACTGCTTTTGTTTGCCTTTTGTGTAACCTTTAACTGGACAAAATAGTTTACCATAGGTCATTTTTTTAAAAAAATTAAGGCACCCCAAATGAGCTAACGTACAAAATGTGTCCAAATTCTGTGTCCACCTACAACTTTTGTGGGATCAAAATTTGGCCAATTTTATCCAACATTTAATGACAAATGTGACCATAAAGCCGTTGCTGACATCAAACAAAATGTCACAACACGTTTCCTGTGGTCCACTCCTGATGTTTGCTCCACACGGGCTACTTTCAAGGCCGATCCATCTCTGAATGAATAAGCCAGTCGACACAACTTTACACCGACCTTCTGCTCAAAAAGTAGGCCGTTTTACTTACTGCGTGTCATTGTTTTGGGATCAATTTTCAGCTGAGGTCCGTACGTCTCTCCCGTGTCAGTATGGACCATCCCGACACAGAAGAAGACCAGCAAGCTGACCCAGGGCCTCTTGAGGGCTAGATCCATGGTGACTGAGCAACAGGCTGGCAGAGAGTCAGAAACAAATCTTTGGCTGTGTAAAAGTGGAATAAGAACACCAATATTTAGATTCGGGGGATCAGAGCTGGTGGGAAGAGGGAAAAGGGCAACGATTTAGCTTCAAACTAGAGGTCTTCTCCAATCAATAATCACATCATTTCTCACTTTCTGAGAGGGAAGCAATTCTATTCTAATCATTTCCCACGATGGCAGAACTTCAAAGTCTGAAAATGGCTGACATTGGGGTGCCGTAGCCATGGAGAACATGGATCCCCCCCTTATACAACTCTTGGAAAGGGCCCCCGACTCGGTTTCTGATCTTCTGATCTTCTGTCGATATTGACCATTCCATCTTCTAGAACAGTGGTTCTCAACCTTTTTAATGTCGCAACCCCCAACTGGTCGTAAGTCGAGGACTACCCAACCGGTCGTAAGTCGAGGACTTTCCCTGCCTGGGAGCGCCGCGCATGCGTGGTGCCGCCCCCTGCGCCGGCCGAGGCGTAGCTGGCAAGCGGCAGAGACGGCGCGGGCCGACCACCGGCTGGGCCACCAGCTGGCCCAGCCCAAGGAAGGTAAGGCACCCGCCGGGCCCCACGCACGCCAGCAACGCTCCCTGCGCCTGCCGGCCTCCCGCCTCCCACCCCTGGCCCTCTTTTCCTTACATTTTTAGTAGTTGCTCAGCAGGGAGGGGTGGAAGCTTCCAGACAGCTCGCCTTCGCTGCAGACAACTTGCAGCCCCGTTTGCAGACTGGGACTTTTGGCGGGCTCAGCAGGGCAGAGACAGCCTGGACAATTCCTATTGGCTTTGGAAAGCCAATAGAATTAGACTCTATTCAAGAGAGTCTATTCTATTGGCTTTCAAAAGCCAATAGAATAAAAGGGAGTAGCACAGCTAAGGAAAAGGGGGGAAAAAATGGCAGACTGCGTTGTTTGACGACCCCCGTGAAATGGTCGTTCGACCCCAAACGGGGTCCCGACCCAAAGGTTGAGAACCGCTGTTCTAGAAGAAGGACAGAGTCAAAGACTTGATGAGCACCTCAACTCAAGGGACAGAGCCCAGAAGGGTCTGATGACTGTCCAGTCAACGTAGGAAAAACAACTGGACAGACACCTTTTTCAAACCGCAAGAACTTCAGTTTGCAACTCTGCAGAAGAAGACAGGGGTGGCCCCTTCTAAGCCTGCTGGAAGATTTCAGACTCTGGAGCTAAAGATGCAGGAAAATCTGGACGGGAGACTCAACCCCAATCTTACGTGTCCATCAACTTTCTCAGAAGGGACTCCTTCCCCCATCTGGGGTACCTTTGGACCTTCACACAGTTCACTTACATGTCTGGATGGATGGAGCTTCCTCAATGTGCTCAAATCTTTGCCCACTAATCTTCTCTTGGGTTGCCAGTTATATACTTCCCCATGGATGAAAGAAGCGATTCAGAGCGTTGATAACCATGGAGATGTGATCCAAACTCATCAGGGGAACTTCCAAGATAAACATTTTTCACAGACATCTTGAAATTGAGAGACGTTCTTCAGTGCCAGGTTCATGTGACTCTTCCAGGTGATCTGCTGAACCAACTTTGAGCTTGGAGCAGGTTGGCTGTCCACCCAGAATGAGAGAGAAAAGAAGGACAGCTGGTCTACTCAACATGCTACACCAATATTTCCCAGTTTTGGCACCTTGGGGAAGGTGCCAAGGTTGGCTGGTGAATTCTGGGAGTTGAAGTAATAATAATAATAATAATAATAATAATAATAATAATAATAATAATAATAATAATAACAACAACAACAACAGCACCATTGGCATTGACAAATTCGCCATTAGTCAATTGCAAAAGGCGGCCTTACTAGAAACTGCTTCCATCCTGCAATGAGATCTGTAATACCATCAAACATCCACATCTGCCTATCCCAGGTCCTTGGGGAGGACGCGATAGGTAGACAAAAAGGCCAAATCCAGTCTGAACATCTGGCTGACTGTGCGATGATTAATAATAATAATAATAATAATAATAATAATAATAATAATAATAATAATAATAATAATAATAATAATAATAATAATAATGTTGGAAGGGACCTTGGAGGTTATCTAGTCGAACCCCCCCTGCTCAGTGAGGAAACCCTATACCATCTCAGACAACTGGCTGTCCAGTTTCTTTTTAAAAACTTCCAGTGTTGGAGCATTCACAGTTTCTGGGGGCAGGTGGTTCCACTGGTTAATTGTTCTCACTGTCAGGAAGTTTCTCCTTAATTCCAGGTTGCTTCTCTCCTTGATCAATTCCCATCCGTTGCTTCTTGTCCTGCCTTCAGCCGTTTTAGACAACAGCTTGACTCCCTCTTCTTTGGGGCAGCCCCTGAGATACTGGAAGGCTGCTATCATGCCCCCCCCTCGTCCTTCTCTTCATTAAACTAGACATACCCAATTCCAGCAACTGTCCTTATATGTTTTAGCCTCCAGTCCCCTGATCCTCTTTGTTGCTCTTCTCTGTACTCTTTCCAGAGTCTCAACATCTTTCTTATATCATAGTGACCAAAACTAAATGCCATGTTCCAAGTGTGGCCTTACCAAGGCCTTGTAAAGTGGTGTTAACACTTCATGTGATCTTGATTCTGTCCCTCTGTTAAAGAAACACAGGCTTGAAATCCTGGCTTGTTCCTGGTAAGCCGGATTCTAAGCATTCTGACGTATTCTAGGGAACTTCCCCTCTGAGGGTGCACATTTCCTGGGTTTCTTTCAACTGAGTTGGTCCGAAGGCTACAAAAACAGTTGTTAAGTGGATTTTGCTCCGTTGTATGACCTTTCACGCTACCATTTTTAAGTCAATTATTCAGTTGATAAATGAGTAACGCAGTCGTTAATTGAATCCGGCGTCCCCCCCTTGATTTTGCTCGCCGGAAAGTCGCACAAAAGGGGATCACGTGACCCCAGGACGACTCACGTGACGGTCATAAATATGGGTCAGTTCTCAAGCGTCTGAATTTTGATCACGTGACCACGGGGATGCCGCAACGGTCATAAGTGTGAAAAACGGTCCTGAGTTAATTTTTTCAGTGGTGTTGTTATCCTCCCTGGTCTCTGCTGACAGGGGTGAGGGGGAGCCTGTGGCCTAAAGGTTAATACAACTGCCTAACATGGAAACTGCCCAGGTTCGAATCTCAGAGGGGTATGATTAGCTGATGAGAGCTAAAGAGCTTGAAATAGCTATACCCGTCTCCCTTTAACTCTTCGTCAGCCACAACATTTTGAATTTAGGTGTTCACCGTAGTGACGTCTGCCTGCAAAAGATGCTCCTAGTGTCAGAGGTTCTAACTAATGAAGCACTTCAAAGAACTTTCAGGCATGTTTCCTAAAGTCTTTATTACAGAGCTACAAATTGCCAGTCACCATCATGGACGTTTTGATGCCAGAATTTGACTTCCTCTCGATGGCATCAAACTTTTCTTACTAAACCCCTCCCTTATCTTGCAGTCACAAGTCACAATATCCAATTAGTGTGAAGGTCAAAAGTTTACTTCCTCTTCCCCTCCCCCCCCCCGGCTTTCCCCCCCCTACTCTAAGCTATGTATTAACCCAGTAAATACCAGACAGTTTTGCATATTGTCAAAGCAAGAATATGCAGTATTTGCAGCATTGACACCTAGCCTGGAGTGAAACGCAGAACAGTGGTGTTGTAACTTCGAACAGTCACTAAACGAGGAATGCCTGTGCCCATTTGACGCAGGCCTTTCCTATCCTCTCTCCAGCTACCTTCTCTTGAACAAGAATACTCGAGGTTTCCTCTGAGCATCTGCCTGACAATCCAGCTTAAATTCCATTTTGGCGGATTTTTCACCCTTTTATCCGATCTGGAGGCAGGATTTTGGGATTAGCAGGGATTTAAGAACCCTGAAAAGGGACACGGGAGATGCTTTAATGGCCGGTAATGCAATCCCCGCTCACTAACCTCCTCTCTTGAAAGGATAAAAGCCACGCTGTGTGCGAAAGCACCACAACTTGTCAGCATACGATAAGGTGTCAGCTTAATTCCCACTTAACCTTCTCAATCTCAGCCCCTGGAATCTAAGTTGTTTGCACATCAGCTTTTGACTTACTTCTTCCCAAATGCCTCAAAACAATTTGGGGTGCTTTTGTGACTCTTTAAAGCAGCTGCCTCTTTCTGCAAAAGTGAGGGAGGCGGCTGCTATGGAATGACAGAGATGGAGGGGACCTTGGAGGTCATCTAGTCCAACCCCCTGCTCAGGCAGGAAACCCTACACCATTTCGGCCAAATGGCTGTCCAGTCTCTTCTTAAAAACTTCCAGTGTTGGAGCATTCACCACTTCTGGAGGCAGGTGGTTCCACTGGCTAATTGTTCTCACTGTCAGGAAGTTTCTCCTTAATTCTAGGTTGCTTTTCTCCTTGATGAGTTTCCATCCGTTGCTCCTTGTCCTTCCTTCTGGTGCTTTGGAGAATAGCTTGACTCCCTCTTCTTTGGGGCAGCCCCTGAGATATTGGAACACTGCTATCATGTCCCCCCTTGTTCTTCTTTTCACTTCTTCTTCTTCTTGTGCCATATCTGTTATCGGACATCGGCGATCATGTTGGCAATCCTATTTTTATCAGCAGCCACACGAAAAAGTGCTGCTGAGTTTTGTTCAAACCGGTCCCTTAGATTTTGAAGCTATAGACTGTCCAATTCCCTAAACGATTCAGAATAACAGAGTTGGAAGGGACCTTGGAGGTCATCTAGTCCAACCCCCTGCTCAGGCAGGAGACCCTATACCATTCCAGGAAAGTGGCTGTCCAGTCTCTTCTTAAAAACCTCCAGTGATGGAGCACCCACAGCTTCTGAAGGCACGTTGTTCTCACATGGGGTACCTCCATGTAGATGCAGCTCCATTATGGAGTATCCGTTGAGTGTGGTTGATCACCCAGTTGCAAATCCATCTGGTGGTGATGATGCTATCTAACCCACATTTTTCTATCTTATCAAGAAGTAAGATGTGGTCAACTTTCATGTCTAAATAGGGTCTCCTGGTGATTGGCCCAAAGTCACCCAGCTGGCTTTCATGCCTAAGGCGGGACTAGAACTCACCCTCTCCTGGTGATTGGCTCAAAGTCACCCAGTCGGCTTTCATGCCTAAGGCGGGACTAGAACTCACCATTTCCTGGTGATTGGCACAAAGTCACCCAGTCAGGTTTCATGCCTAAGGCGGGACTAGAACTCACCCTCTCCTGGTGATTGGCCCAAAGTCACCCAGTCAGGTTTCATGCCTAAGGCGGGACTAGAACTCACCCTTTCTGGTGATTGGCTCAAAGTCACCCAGTCGGCTTTCATGTCTAAGGCGGGACTAGAACTCACCGTCTCCTGGTGATTGACCCAAAATCACCCATCTGGATTTCATACCTTAAGTAGGACTAGAATTCATCTGCTTTCTAGCCTGAAGCACTAGACCAGTGTTTCTCAACCTTGACCATTTTAAGGCATGTGGACTTCAACTCCCAGAATTCCACAGCCAGCACTGCTGGCTGTGGAATTCTGGGAGTTGAAGTCCACATGCCTTAAAATTGTCAAGTTTGGGAAACACTGCACTAGACCAATCTGGCTACTGACAGTTTTCATGTTTTCATGTTTCTTCTTGGTTTTTAATCATTGTAAGCCCCTAGAATCAACTCCCAGCAAGATGGGCAGCATACAAATTGAATAAATAAATAAACTGGGATCTCTGTCACCAGCTCGCCTTGGTTTGTCTGGGAAGTCGCCCCCCCCCCCCCCGCAGAGAAGAAAATATCTGGGGGGTTAAAAATCTAATAAAATATTTTTTTAAAAAAAAAATCAGAATATTATATTTCCCCAAAGGATGTTAAAGGCAGAAAAGCAGGCCCTGTTTTTCTTAACAGCCCCAGGCAGAAACTAGGCAGAAACCAGTTCTGTAGAAATGCAGATGTGATAATCCTTTCAGAAAGACTGGAGCCAGGAAGCTTAGAGCTGATGGGATGAGAAAGACAAAGATCCCTAGAATCAACAATCTCTCACCCCCCAAAAAAATCCAACACAGGACATAGTCATCAGCCCCAGCTTCAGGGAAGCAGGACATGACCTTTAGGACATAATAGGATTAACCCACCCCCATCAGAATACCAAAAAGGACACTTTCCAAAGCGCCGGAAGGCAGGACAAGAAGCAATGGATGGAAACTCATCAAGGAGAGAAGCAACCTGGAACTAAGGAGAAACTTCCTGACGGTTAGAACAATTAACCAGTGGAACCACCTGCCTCCAGAAGCGGTGAATGCTCCACCCCTGGAAGTTTTTAAGAAGAGACAGGACATCCATTTGTCTGAAATGGTATAGGGTTTCCTGTCTGAGCAGGGGGTTGGACTTAATGACCTCCAAGGTCCCTTCCAACTTTATTATTATTAATCATCGCACAGTCAGCCAGATGTTCAGACTGCATTTGGCATTTTGTCTACCTATCGAGTCCTTACCCAGGACCTGGGATAGGCAGATGTGGATGTTTGATGGTATTACAGATATCGTCGCAGGATGGAAGCGGTTCCTAGTAAGGCCGCCTTTTGCAATTGACTAATAGCGAATTTGTCAATGCCAATAGTGTTCAAGTGGTGCTCCAGTTGTTTTGGGGTTGCACCCAAGGCGCCTATGACTATTAGTACTACCCTTGCTTGCTTTTGCCACAGTCTTTCTATTTCTATTTGTAGGTCTTTGTATTTTGTTATCTTCTCCAGTTCTTTCTCATCTATTCTGCTGTCTCCAGGCACTGCCACGTCCACTATCCAGACTTTTTTGTCTTTCTTATCGACAATTGTTAAGTCTGGGGTGTTATGTTGCAGGTGCTTGTCTGTTTGAATTCTGAAGTCCCAGAGCAGTTTAATTTTATCATTTTCTGTGACTTTCTTTATTTTATGATCCCACCAGTTTTTGCTTACAGGCAAATGATATTTTTTGCAGATCTTCCAATGCACCATTGTTGCTACTTTGTCATGCCGCTGCTTGTAGTCAGTCTGTGCGATCTTCTTGCAACAGCTTACCAGGTGGTCTACTGTTTCTTCAGCTTCTTTGCATAGGCGGCACTTACTGTCTGTTGCTGTCTTCTCAATTTTGACTTTATATATGCATTTGTCCTTGGTCTTGTGCAGCCAGAATTAGTCATTATTATTATTATTATTATTATTATTATTATTATTATTATTATTATTATTGTTATTGTTATTGTTATTGTTATTATTATTATTGTGAAAAGCTCAGGTCAAAGTTCAAGAAGGCGTAAAAGCCCCACCACTCCCTGTTCCATGTGATCAGCTGCTCCAGAGCCTCAGGTCTTGTGGTTCTGCTCTTCAGTAAACTAAAACTTTCTTTCTGAAGCAGCCTCCATTTTGTTTCTTCCCAGCTTGGACTGGACCCTGAGGAAGATTTTTCTTTCATCACTGTCCAACGGGGCGAGTCTGTTTTTTGCTCTTTTGGCCACCTTTTGGTCACACTCCTGCTCACCCTTGCCTTGTTTTTTTTTTTGTTTCTGTGTTTCAGTTGTGAGCCTTTGCAGAGTCACAGGCCATAAAGGAGGGATGCCAGTTTAAAGCACAACCACGACGACAACGACAACGTGCAAGAAACACGGGGGAGGGTCAACCCGTTCTTTAACCTCACATCCTGGAAAAAAGTGGTTTGTTTTTTTCTTCAGCTGCAGCTGAAAAACCCCCCGAAGAGCTGGTTTGGACCTACGTAGACCATCAATGCTGGGATGGATAAATTTAATTTGGGAATATGTGAGCCCCTTCAACAGAGCCATCCTCCAGACAGACTTTTCGAAGTCCTGACTTTTAAATTCTGGAGGGTTTTTTTGTTTGTTTGTTTGTTTTTTGTTTTAAATGGAGGGAAAATTTCTCTCGGACGTGGGGATAGATTTATTATTACATTTCTTTCTTAAGAGTTCAGAGTGGCTGATTTCTTGAAGACAATGGCTGGCACAGCCGAAAAAAAATCCTCTTTTTTTTTTTAAAGGAAAGGAACAATATAGCTCTTATATCAAGGGTGTTAGCAGCAGCATCAGCAAGGCTCAGGTTGACGGCGCTGAGACGGAGATCACCTGAGGCGGGAAGATCCCAAGTTCACTTGGGTTCCAGAGAGCAGATCCCAAGATTATGCCCTTTCTCCTTTCCTCCCTCCCTTCCTTTTTTCTTCCCTTTTTCTTCCTTCCTGCCTTCCTTCCTCTCTCATCCTTTTTTCTTTCCTCCCTGCCTCCCTTCCATCATTCCTTCTTTCTTCCCTCTCTTCCTCCCTCCCTCTCATCCTTTTTTCTTCCTTCCTTCCTCCTTCCTCCCTGCCTCTCTTCCTCACTTCCCTCATTCCTTCCTTCTTCCCTCTCTCTCTCCCTCCCTCTCTCCCTTCTTTCTCTCATCCATTTTCCATTTTTCCTTCCTTCCTTCATTCCTTCCTCCCTCCCTCCCTCCCTCTTATCCTTTTTTCTTCCTTCCTTCCTCCTTCCCTCCCTCCCTGTCTCCCTTCCTCGCTTCCCTCATTCCTTCCTTCTTCCCTCTCTCTCTCCCTCTCATCCTTTTTTCTTCCTTCCTTCCTCTTCCTTCCTTCCTCCTTCCATCCCTCCCACTCCCTGGCTCCCTTCCTTGCCTCCCTCATTCCTTCCTTCTTCCCTCTCTTCCTCCCTCCCTCCCTCTTATCCTTTTTTCTTCCTTCCTTCCTCCTTCCTCCCTGCCTCCCTTCCTCGCTTCCCTCATTTCTTCCTTCTTCCCTCTCTCTCCCTCCCTCTCCCTCCCTCTCTCCCTTCCTTTCTCTCATCCTTTTTTCTTTCCTTCCTTCTTTCCCTCTCTCCCTCCCTCCCTTTTCTCCCTCCCTCCCTCCCTTTTTTCTTCCTTCCTTTCTTCCTTCCTCCTTCCTTCCTTCCTTCCTTCATCCTCTTCCTGCCGTTTTGATCTTTTCCCCTTTTTTGTGACTTCATATTTTATCTTTTAGAGGAACTTAATAAAGTTAGGTTTTTTTTAAAAAAAAAAAGAAAGAAAGAGAAATGAAGCCAAGGAACGAAACAGGTTCTCTTAAATCTTTTCCCAGCACTCCAATATGCTGCATTGTCCTAATCACGGACATGGGTGTTTCTCTCTGTGTGTGTGTTTGTGTGTGTGTGTGTGTGTGTGTGTAGGAGCCAAACTTGTTTGTGTTTTCTCAAGAGCAAGTTCTTTTCCTTGGATGTGGCACAGATCTGGGGCAAGGGGGGAGGAGATTCTGCCCATAGCCCTCAAAGCAGCCCGATTTCCCCCCCAAGGGTGGGTGGTCTCAGATGGGGGAAGACCCCTCCTGTCTCCCTACAGAACAGCCTACCGAGGCTTCCAGGTGGTGCCCAGCTGACCAGGGTCTTCTCAACGTGGCCTTCGTCCCTGCTGCGTAAGGCCACCTGATACAGCCCAAGCTGGGGGGTGTGGATGCCAGAGGGAGCAAGTGCAGTTGGTTCAGAATGCAGCCGCGAGAGCGATTGTGGGCGCGCCAAGGTACGCCCACGTGTCACCTATCCTCCGCGAGCTGCACTGGCTTCCTGTGGGTCTCCGGACGCAATTCAAGGTGTTGGTTATCACCTTTAAAGCCCTTCATGGCATAGAGCCAGGTTACTTACAGGACCGCATTCTGCCGCACAGCTCCCAGAGACCGGTGAGGTCCCACAGATTGGGCCTCCTTCAGGTCCCGTCGGCCAGACAATGTCGGCTGGCGGGCCCTCGGGGAAGGGCCTTTTCTGTGGTGGCTCCGACCTGGTGGAATCAGCTTCCCCCTGAGGTTCGAACTACTCCCACCCTGCCGGCCTTTAAGAAAGCCGTTAAAACTCTCCTGTTCCGGCAGGCCTGGGGCTGATGTCGCCGGGGGGGGGGCGGGATATGATCGGACACGCTGTATGATTGTATTATTTTATTGTTTTATTGTTAGATTATTGTTTTAATTTTGTACGCCGCTCTGAGTCCCTTGGGATTGGGCGGCATATAAATAAAATTAATTAAATAAATAAATAAACAAATAAGTGCGCAAATGGTGTGCCTTCTGACACACAATAGGGACAGTGAACACACTGTCGTACGGTGTTATCAGGATCTGGGATCTGTCCCCGGCTTGGAGCCAAGTGCACATAACCAGAAGGAAACCCAGGTCAGCTCTGAACAAGGTCCTCTACTGAGGTAGGACCTGGCAGACAAAGGGGCAGTTGGGGGAGGGGAGGAGGAAGGGAAAAGAGGAGAGGGGAGGAGGGAAAGAAGAGGAGGGGAGCAGAAGGGAAGAGGGGAGGGGAGGGAGAGAGGAGGAGAGAGAAATGGGAAGAAGAGGATGAAAGAAGAAGGGGAGAGGGAGGGGAGGGGAAGGAGAAAAGAGGAGAGAAGAGGAGGGAGGGAGCAGAAGGGAAGAGGAGAGGGGAGGGAGATAGGAGGAGGAGAGAAGAGGGGAGGAAAGTGAAAGAGGAAGGGAAGAGGAGAGGAGAGAGGAGAGGAGAGGCAGGGAGAGAAGGGGAGGGGAGGGAATTGGAGCAGAAGGGAAGGGAAGGGGAAAGGGGAGGGAGAGAGGAGGAGGAGAGAAGAGGGGAGGAGAGGAGAGGTGAAAGAGGAAGGGAAGAGGAGAGGGAGGAGAGGAGGAGAAAGGGGAAAGAGGGGAGGGTAGCAGAAGGGAAGAGGAAAGGGGAGAAGGAGGAGAGGGGAGGGGAGGGGAGGGGAGCAGAAGGGAAAAGGAAAGGGGAGGGAGAGAGGAGGAGGAGAGGAGAGGATGAAAGAGGAAGGGAAGAGGAGAGGAGGGGAGGGGAGCAGAAGGGAAGGGGAAAGGGGAGGGAGAGAGGAGGAGGAGAGAAGAGGGGAGGAGAGGAGAGGAGAGGTGAAAGAGGAAGGGAAGAGAGAGGGAGGAGAGGAGGAGAAAGGGGAAAGAGGGGAGGGTAGCAGAAGGGAAGAGGAAAGGGGAGAAGGAGGAGAGGGGAGAAGAGGGGAGGGGAGCAGAAGGGAAAAGGAAAGGGGAGGGAGAGAGGAGGAGGAGAGGAGAGGATGAAGAGGAAGGGAAGAGGAGAGGGAGGGGAGAGGAGCAGAAGGGAAGGTGAAAGGGAGGGAGAGAGAAGGAGGAGGAGAGAAGAGGGGAGGAGAGGAGAGGAGAAGAGAGGAGAGGTGGGGAGAGAAGGGGAGGGGAGGGAATGGGAGCAGAAGCGAAGGGAAGAGGAAAGGTGAGGGAGAGAGGAGGAGGAGAGAAGAGGGGAGGAGAGAATGAAAGAGGAAGGGGAGGAGAGGAGATAAGACTAAAGGAGACAAGAGAAGAGAAGAGAAGAGAAGAGAAGAGAGGAAAGGAGAGGAGAGGAGAGAAGGGGAGGGAATGGGAGCAGAAGGGAAGGGAAGAGGAAAGAGAAAGGGGAGAGGAGAAGAGGGGGGGAGGGGAGCAGAAGGGAAGGGGAAAGGGAGGGAGAGAGAAGGAGGAGGAGAAGAGAGAAGAGGAGAGGTGGGGAGAGAAGGGGAGGGGAGGGAATGGGAGCAGAAGGGAAGGGGAGAGGAAAGGGGAGGGAGAGAGGAGGAGGACAGAAGAGGGAAGGGGAGGAGAGGATGAAAGAGGAAGGGGAGGAGAGGAGATAAGACTAAAGGAGACAAGAGAAGAGAAGAGAGGAAAGGAGAGGAGAGGAGAGAAGGGGAGGGGAGGGAATGGGAGCAGAAGGGAAGGGAAGAGGAAAGAGGAAGGGGAGGGGAGAGGAGGGGAGGGGAGCAGAAGGGAAGGGGAAAGGGGAGGGAGAGAGGAGGAGGAGAGAAGAGGGGAGGAGAGGAGAGGTGAAAGAGGAAGGGAAGAGGAGAGGGATGAGAGGAGGAGAAGGGGGAAAGAGGGGAGGGGAGCAGAAGGGAAGAGGAAAGGGGAGAAGGAGGAGAGGGGAGGGGAGGGGAGAGGGGAGCAGAAGGGAAAAGGAAAGGGGAGGGAGAGAGGAGGAGGAGAGGAGAGGATGAAAGAGGAAGGGAAGAGGAAAGGGAGGGCAGAGGAGGAAGATGGCTCCACCGATACTGGGTGAACAGTCTGATGGCCCCTTCTGGGTGCGCCCAGGGTGTGGAATGGGTGAGAATGGCGACAGGGGAGGGAGCCGATGTGTGTTTGCATATTCGAATGGGTTGTCATGTGTGCGCATGTGAAACAGTGCGTTGGCCCTATTGGTGCTAAAGGGCTGCAGAGGGCCCAGTTTCCCCTCGTAGGGATGGGTCGTGAAGACATGGAGAGGTTCCCAAGTCCTGGGTCATGGCACCTGGTTTTGGGAAGGGGGCTGCTCTTGGGGGGGGGGCTAGAAGCAGGCCACAACGTTAGGGAGGTGTCCGGCAGGAGGAGACCTGGGTCCTCTTCAGGAACCATGGAGCTGTTCCCCGCTCCTTCTCTGGATCTCAGCTCCGTTGTCCTACTAGTGGACCTTTGATGGCCTTGTCCTCCATCTGCTGCTACTGAATGCCAGTTTGGGCTCCCTCATCCAGGATGGGGATCGTTGATGAGATGACCATCCCAGCCCGTATTACCAAGACTTGCTTGGCTTGTGGAGGATTGCCCTGTCTAAACTTTGCCCAGCTGGCATCAACCAAGACTCCAGGGGAGGGGCAGGAGTGGCGATTGGGACTAGGGAGTCTCTTAATGGCCTTGAAAAACATCTCCATCATTGGAGGCTTTTAAGAACACTTGAACACTGGGCACTAGCTAACAAAATGACATTCAATGGTGAAAAGAGTAAAGTTCTACATTTAGGCAAGAAAAACCAAGTGCACAGCTATAGTGTAGGGGGTACCTTGCTCAATAGTAGCAACTGTGAGAGGGACCTCGGAGTCCTAGTGGACAATCACCTAAATAGGAGCCAGCCGTGTGCTGCAGCTGCCAAAAAGGCCAACACAGTGCTAGGCTGCATTAAGAGAGGGACAGAATCAAGATCACGTGAAGTATTAATGCCACTCTTCAATGCCTTGGTAAAGCCACACTTGGAATCCTGCATCCAGTTTTGGTCACCACAATGTAAAAAAGATGCTGAGACTCTAGAAAGAGTGCAGAGAAGAGCAACAAAGATGATTAGGGGACTGGAGGCTAAAACATTTAAGGAACGGTTGCTGGAATTGGGTAGGTCTAGTTCAGTGTTTCCCAAACTTGACAATTTTAAGGCATGAGGACTTCAACTCCCAGAATTCCACAGGCGGCAACGCCAGCTGTGGAATTCTGGGAGTTGAAGTCCACATGCCTTAAAATTGTCAAGTTTGGGAAACACAGGTCCAGTTTAATGAAGAGAAGGACAAGGGGGGACATGATAGCAGTGCTCCAGTGTCTCAGGGCTGCCCCAAAGAAGAGGGAGTCAAGCTATTCTCCAAAGTGCCTGAAGGCAGGACAAGAAGCAACAGATGGAAACTAACCAAGGAGAGAAGCAACCTGGAATTAAGGAGAAACTTCCTGACTGTTACAACAATTAACCAGTGGAACAACCTGCCTCCAGAAGCGGTGAATGCTCCACCCCTGGAAGTTTTTAAGAAGAGACTGGACATCCATTTGTCTGGAATGGTATAGGGTTTCCTGCCTGAGCAGGGGGTTGGATTTAATGACCTCCAAGGTCCCTTCCAACTTTATTATTATTATTATCGATCATCGCACAGTCAGCCAGATGTTCAGACTGGATTTGGCATTTTGTCTACCTATCGAGTCCTTTCCAAGGACCTGGGATACGCAGATGTGGATGTTTAATGGTATTACAGATATCGTCGCAGGATGGAAGCAGTTCCTAATAAGGCTGCCTTTTGCAATTGACTAATAGCGAATTTGTCAATGCCAATGGTGTTCAAGTGGTGCTCCAGTTGTTTTGGGATTGCACCCAAGGAGCCTATTACTATTGGTACTACCCTTGCTTGCTTTTGCCACAGTCTTTCTATTTCTATTTGTAGGTCTTTGTATTTTGTTATCTTCTCCACTTCTTTCTCTTCTATTCTGCTATCTCCAGGCACTGCCACGTCCACTATCCAGACTTTTTTGTCTTTGTTATCGACAATTGTTAAGTCTGGGGTGTTATGTTGCAGGTGCTTGTCTGTTTGAATTCTGAAGTCCCAGAGCAGTTTAATTTTATCATTTTCTATGACTTTCTCTATTTTATGATCCCACCAGTTTTTGCTTACAGGCAAATGATATTTTTTGCAGATCTTCCAATGCACCATTGTTGCTACTTTGTCATGCCGCTGCTTGTAATCAGTCTGTGCAATCTTCTTGAAACAGCTTACCAAGTGGTCCATTGTTTCTTCAGCTTCTTTGCATAGGCGGCACTTACTGTCTGTTGCTGTCTTCTCAATTTTGACTTTGTATGCATTTGTCCTTAAGGCTTGGTCTTGTGCAGCCAGAATTAGTCCCTCGGTCTCTTTCTTCAATTTTCCTGCTCTTAGCCATTGCCAGGTCTTATTATTATCTGCTTTCCCAGCTATTTTTTTCATATATTGGCCATGTAGTGCTTTGTCTTCCCATGCCTCTATTCTGTTCTTCATTTGGTCTTTCTTGTAGGCCAGTTTGGTCTCTCCAGTAGTTAGTAAGCCTTCCTGATATACTAATTTCAGTGCATCTTCATCATTGTTCTTCAGATATTCTTCCAAAGCCATTTTTTCTTCTTCAACCATCTGATGTACTTGTAGCATTCCATGCCCCCCTATTTGCCTTGGTAGATAAAGTCTATCAATGTCACTGCGTGGATGAAGGGCATGATTCATTGTCATTATTTTTCTGGTCTGCCTATCCATTGCTTTTAGTTCTGCTTGAGTCCAGTCCACTATTCCAGCTGTGTACCTAATAACTGGGATTGCCCAGGTGTTGATTGCCTTTATGGTATTTCCTCCATTGAGTTTGGATTTTAAGATCTTCTTCACTCTCTTGATGTATTCACCTCTAATCTTTTTCTTGACTTCAGTGTGCTTGATGTTGTCAGCTTGAAGGATACCCAAGTATTTGTAGTACTCTTCCTCATCCAGACTCTTAATGTTATTTTCGTGGGGCATCTTGATTCCTTCAGTTTTCATTATTTTTCCTTGTTTGATAGTAAGTGTGGCACATTTGTCCAAGCCAAACTCCATTACAATATCTTGGCTATATATACGGACAGTGTTGAGCAGCGATTCTATTTCAGATGATGTTTTTCCATACAGCTTCAGATCATCCATATAAAGGAGGTGGGATAGTCTGGCAGATGTTTTTGATGTTTGATAGCCGTGTCCTGAGTTATTCAGTATTGTTGACAGAGGAAACAGTGCAATAACAAATAGTAATGGTGATAATGAATCTCCTTGAAATATTCCTCTCTTGATATTAACCTCTCCCAGCCTCTCACTGTTGATCTGCAACTGTGTCTTCCATTGTGCCATCGATCTTTGCACAAATTTTCTGATGTTTCTACTGAGTCCTGTTATTTCTAGGCACTTTATTATCCAATCATGTGTCAGAGAGTCAAATGCCTTTTTGTAGTCAATCCATGCCATATTCAGGTTGGTCTTCCTTTTCCTGCAGTTTTCCAAGATCATTTTGTCTATTAGGAGTTGATCTTTTGTTCCTCTGCTATTGGGGCGGTTTCCTTTCTGCTCAGGTGGAAAGAGATTGTTTTCAACTAGATGCTGTTGTACTGCATCAGCTACTACACCAGTTAGTAATTTGAAAATTGTTGGTAAGCAGGTAATTGGCCTGTAGTTACCTGGTGTTGTCCCTTTTGCTGGATTTTTCATTATTAGGTAGGTTTTCCCAGTTGTTAGCCACTTTTCAATTTCTCCTCCTTGTAGTATATTGTTGAACTGTTTGGCAATGAGTGGGTGTATAACAGTTAGATGTTTCAACCAAAACCCATGCAGTTCGTCTTCACCTGGTGCTGACCAATTTTTGATTTTCTTTGCTCTTTTTTCTACCATTTTTGTTGTTATTACTAGTTCTTTCATTTCAACTTCTGTTTTATTTGCATCCACCTCTTTTAACCAAGCCGCATCCTTGTTGTATTTCTTTGGGTTATCCCATATCTGCTTCCAGCACTGCACTGTTTCTTCCTTGTCAGGTACTGACTGATTCCTTGCAGTTTCTCCATTGATGGATTGGTAGAAACGTTTCTGATTGGATTGAAATTGGAGGTTCTGCCTATAGTTTGCAATTCGAGCTTCATATCTACTGATTTTCCTGGCTATAGCTGTTATTTGTTGCTTTATTATTTCCAGTGCTTCCTTGATCTTCCTTGTTTTTAAGTGGTATTTCTTGATTAGGTATTCTTTGGTCTTCTTGTTCTTCAGCTTCTTTTCTTTCATCTGTTCTAGCTTGCTTGCATGTGATCTTAACTTGCTGATCTTATTTTCTAGTCTAACCTTCCATTTTTCTGGTGCACTGTTTGTTTGTTTTTCTTTTTTGTTGATTTTGCATCCCAGATATTCTGTTATAACTGCAGCTGTGCTGTACATTAGTTGGTTTGTTTCTTGCAGTGAATTGGTGCTTATACTTGATATTGCAGTATTTGCATCTTTTAATGCTTGTGCTAGCTGTTTCTTTGGAACAAGCTTCAATGCTGGTAGCCTTATTCTGTTGTTTTTGTGCTGTTCTAGATGCTCAGTTATTCTTTGTTTCAATTCTTTTATTTCTTTAGTTAGAGGGTTTTGTTCTTCCTGAGGAAGAGGTGCCTGGTTTCCAAATGAGAACAGTTGTATATCTCTGCTGGATTCCTTCACTGCCAACTCCCCCTGGTTTGCCTCTACATTCTGAATTACTTCTGGTAAGGCTTTGATTTCTTTGCCCTGGGTAAACCTTTGCAGTTCGTCCAATTCTGTTTCTGTGAATACTTTATTTCGTGTTATAAATCGGTGTTGATCTGCTAGTCTCTGTTCTGTTATTTCTGATTCTGGATGTTGTTCTTTCCAGAACTGGTGCATTCGTTTTAGATATCCTCTTCTTGTTGGACTTGATCTGTAGTAACAGATCATTATTTCTTTGTTTTCAATCACTGTGTATCTGCGATGGGTAAACATCTTTTCTTCCAGTAGTTCTGCAGCTGCTGGCCCTGGTTGCTCAGCCAACAGTCCTGAGTCCTGTAACCCTTTTTTCACCAGATCCAGGAACTCCAATATCTAGCGCGGACCTTGTTAACCCGGGCGACGTCCGAGCCGGTATGGCATTCTGCAATTTACGTCTCACCATATTTTTTATGGGAGAGACACTCTTTGTCTGACTCCTCTGATGAGACCTGTCCAGTATGGTTGAACCTCTGGCATAGCTCTCATCTTCCTCAGAGTACACAAGCCCCACAACCACGTCAAGGTAGTGCTTATTATTATTATTATTATTATTATTATTATTATTATTATTATTATTATTATTATTATTATTATTATTATTATTATTATTATTATGGATCATCGCACAGTCAGCCAGAAGTTCAGACCGGATTTGGCATTTTGTCTATCTATCGAGTCCTTACCCAGGACCTGGGATAGGCAGATGTGGATGTTTGATGATATTACAGATATCGTCGCAGGATGGGAGCAGTTCCTAATAAGGCCGCCTTTTGCAATTGACTAATAGCGAATTTGTCAATGCCGATGATGGTGTTCAAGTGGTGCTCCAGTTGTTTTGGGATTGCACCCAAGGAGCCTATGACTATTGGTACTACCCTTGCTTGCTTATGCCACAGTCTTTCTATTTCTATTTGTAGGTCTTTGTATTTTGTTATCTTCTCCAGTTCTTTCTCGTCTATTCTGCTGTCTTCAGGCACTGCCACGTCCACTCTCCAGACTTTTTTGTCTTTCTTATTGACAATTGTTAAGTCCAGGGTGTTATGTTGTAGGTGCTTGTTATTATTATTATTATCATCATCATCATTATTGTTGTTGTTGTTGTTGTTCTTGTTGTTGTTGTTGTTGTTGTTAAGGCTGAAAGGGGGGGTTGGACTAGAAGACCTCCAAGATCCCTTCCAACTCTGTTCTTCTGTTATCTCATGAAGAGGAGAAGAAACCAGAAGGACTGCCTTCTCCTCAACTTTACAGCTCATCTCCCCTTTCTTAGCATCCCTAGTTCTCAAGCTGCTAATTTCTGACACGAAGGACCCATAACTTCTTCATCCAGCAGGCCTTCATGCCCGGTTCTCAAGGCGCTACTTTCTGACATTAACCTGCGTTTGCTGATCCAACTGACCTGCTTTGAAGATCGTTTGATCAACTTTCAGGCCAGCATCTCTTGTCCACCCACCTCCTGGCATTGTGGACAGGAGTCGCTCCAGAACCCCACCACGGTCCTGCTGAAACCTCAAGAGACGCAAGTCCAAAGCAAACTCAAGAAATGCAGAAGAGGAAATCGGAATATTTTATTTGAGAAACAGAGGCAGAGCTCCCCCTAAGTCCCTAGTAATCTGCTACTACCGAGAGTAAGACACCCGCAGTGTAGAGGTTTCCCGGGCAAAGAAGGAAAGAGATACCTCAGCCAGCAGAAGCACCAAATCGGTTTTTTTAAGGCGTGAAGCAGTTGTATAAATTTGCTTCCCAATTAGTCACAGCTTCGAGTGATTTATACACACAACACAAAGGAAAAAAAAATGTGAATTATTAAGAGACATTGAAGGAGGCTGCCTTTATCTTCTCAGCCGGTAGATAAATTTGGCCACTTCGTCCCAAGGCAGTGATTCAAAGGTCGAATGAGCAAAGGGGAGACGTGTGGATCAGGGAGATGGGCACATTTTTCTCTTTTCACAACTTGATTGAACTGAACTGCTTCTTCATTTCCTTTGCCATCTCATCTGGAGTGTAAGGCTCGACGGACTTATACATCGTTATCATGTTCTGCAAATGATAGAAAAGTGTCCTCATCACCTCATTCAGAAACTCTACACCAGTGGTTCTCAACCTTTTTAATGCCGTGAACCCCAACCGGTCGTAAGTCGAGGACTACTCAACCGGTCGTAAGTCGAGGACTACTCAACGGGTGCAGCACCGTTTGCAGAATGGGACTTTTGGCGGGCTCAGCAGGGCAGAGACAGCCTGGACAATTCCTATTGGCTTTTGAAAGCCAATAGAATTAGACTCTATTCAAGAGAGTCTATTCTATTGGCTTTCAAAAGCCAATAGAATAAAAGGGAGTAGCACAGCTAAGGAAAAGGGGGGAAAAATGGCGGACTGCATTGTTTGGCGACCCCCGTGAAATGGTCGTTCAACCCCAAATGGGGTCCCGACCCACAGGTGGAGAACCGCTGCTTTACACAAGGCTGGTCCTTAACACAACCCAGTGTTTGTGTATGTGTGTGGGGGGGGGGGGAGGAACAGCTTTGCCTCCAGCAGTTGTGGGTGCTCCAACACTGGAGGTTTACAAGAAGAGACTGGACAGCCGTTTGTCAGAAATGCTAGAGGATCTCCTGCCTCAGCAGGGGGGGGGGTTGGACTAGAGGACCTCCAAGGTCCCTTCCAACTGTGTTCTGTTCTCCAGACGAGAAGGCAGAAGGCACGACGAGAAGCAATGAATGGAAGCTAGTCAAGAAGAGAAGCAACCTGGAACTAAAGAGGAATTTCCTGACAGTGAGAACAATTAACCAGTGGAACTACCTGCCTCCAGAAGCCGTGAATGCTCCAACACTGGAAGCTTTTAAGAAGAGACTGGACAGCCCTTTGTCTGAAATGGTATAGGGTTTCCTGCCTGAGCAGGGACTGGACTACTAGAAGACCTGACTAGAACAGAGCTAGAAGGGACCGTGGAGGTCTTCTAGTCCAGCCCTCTGAAGCAGGAGAACCTAAACCATTTCAAACAAGTGACTGTCTAGTCCAGGGGTGTCAAACTGCCAGCCCGCGGGCCAGACGCATCACAAGGAAACGGCGCCCATCCCATTGCCGGCAATGGGGGAGAAGTCCCGATACGTCGCACGACATCACATGACGTTGCAAGTGTGACATGTCTGGTCTTAAAGGCCTCCAGTGATGGAGCGCCCACGATTTATGGAGGCAACCTCTGTTCCCCTGGTTGATTGTCCTCCCTGTCAGGAAGTTTCTCCTTAATTCCAGGTTGCTTCTCTCTTTGGTCAGTTTCCATCCGTTGCTTCTCGGCCTGCCCTCTGGGGCTTTGGAGAATAGGTTGACCTCTTCTTCTTGGGGGAAGCCCCTCAGGTGCTGGAATAGTGCCGAGGTCCCTTCCAACTTGGATATTCTGGTGAGCCAGAAGGTCAGTTGGAGAACTGCCCAGGACCCCCAGCTGCGTTGCTTGGAATCTGGTCTAAAATGTGAAGGTTTGGGGCTGAGGCGAGAGCTTCGTAACTGCTCGTTCTGGTGACCTCTGTGTCCTCTCCCATCTCCTGGCCTCCAGAAAGGTTGAGTCTACTCCCGTCGCCACCCCTTCCAACACTTCTGGAAAGGACCAGCGCTTCAAGGCTAGCGGAGGATCCCCCTGGCATCCCATCGTTTTGGGTGCGAATCTCCACCTTGGCCACCCGTCAAGAGACAAGGGAAGTGTCCTTGGCCGGAAGTGTCCTCAGCATCCTCACCTCAGGATGGATTTCAAGAGGAATTCGTGGATGTTTGCCAACTGAGGATCCTGTTTGATCCTCGGGGGACTTGTCAGACCCAGCTGGGAAGAGTTGTGTGTCTTACGCACCTGTGTGTGCATTCCCCGTTCTTAGGTTCGTTCGCGTCATTCAGGAATCCACCCTACGCCTCCTCCTCGACTTACCATCATTTGTTTGGTGACTGTTTGAAGTTACAACCGCGCTGAAAAATGGGCTTACGGCCATTTTGCATGCTTCGCGGCCGTTGCAGCGTCCCCAGGGTCACGTGATCAAAATTGGGATGGTTGGCAACGGAGATCCCCTTTGGCCACCTTCCGACAAGCAAAGTCAACCCAGATTCGCTGAACAAGCGTGTGGCTTAACAGCTGCAGCGATTCACATCACAACGGTGGGAAGGAAGGTCGTAAAATGGGGCAAAACATTCACTTAACAACTGTCCCGCTCAGTAATGGAAGTGATAAAACTCAATTGTGGACGTAAGTCAAGGACTTCCCATATCAGTGTCAGCTTCTCACACTCAGAATCAGCTGGTTGAAGGCTGGACTAGAAGACCTCCAAGGTCCCTTCCATCTCTGTTCTGTTCCGTTCTGTTCTGTTCTATATTCTATTCTATTCTATTCTATTCTATTCTTTCTCTACTCTTCTCTTCTCTATTCTTTCTCTCTTCTCTTTCTATTCATTCTCTCTTCTGCTCTTCTCTTCTCTTCTATTCTATTCTATTCTATTCAATTCTATTCTGTATTTCTATTCTATTCTATTTCTATTTCTATTCTATATTTCTATTCTATTCTGTATTTCTATTCTATTCTGTATTTCTATTCTATTCTATTCTATTCTATATTTTCTATTCTAATCTAATCTAATCTATTTTACAATCTATTCTACATTCTATTCTATTCTATTCTATTCTATTTTGTTCTCTTCCTTGAATGGCCCAACTAACTGCTATCTTGGAACTCACTGACTAAATGGACTAAGGTGGCATCTACACTTTTTGAACCCCTGTTGGGGTGTTTGGGGGGGGGGGGAGGGCAGTATGGAAGATGTTGCCTAGTAAGGCTGCCTTTTGCAATTGACTGATGGCAAATGTGTCAATGCCAATGGGATGACTATTGGTACGTGCTTGCCTTTGCCAAAGTCTTTCTATTTCTGTTTGTATGTTATCTTTTGCAATTATTATTGTTATTATTATTATTATTATCATTATCAATTATCAATCATGAATCATGAACCATGAACCATGAACCATGAACCATAAATCATTAATATTAATCATCAATCATCAATTATTAATGGTTGATTATTAATGATTAATTATTAGCTATTAATTGCTAACTATTAACTATTAATCATTAACTATTAACTATTAATTGCTAACTATTAGCTATTAACTTTTAATTATTAATGATTAATTGCTAACTATTAACTATTAATTGCTAACTATTATCAATTATTAATCATCAATTATTATACTTCATCCAAAGGGAGTCAAAGGTCTTTCTTTCCCAAGGGATGAGACCGGGGAGGGTCTGACACAGCCCTTCTTCAACCCCAATACAGATAGATACCCCTTGAGTTACAACCCACCCTTGGGTCCAAAGTTTGAGTCGCTAAGTGAGGCCGTGGTTAAGGGGGTCTGGCCCCATTTTTACGACTTTTCTGGCCGCATCCCAAGGATGCTTCTTCACGAGGACTTCCTTGTCTTTCCTCCGAAGACGAAAAGAACAAGAACGAGGAAACAGGAAAGTCCGCGTTGCCTCGTGAACAAGCAGCTCTGGGAGAACGGTGACCCGCAGGACAGTGCATCCCCAGAGCCATTTTTCTCGGCAGCGTCGTTAAATGAATCGCTGCGGCGCTTCAGTGAGTAGCCCAGTTGTTAAGGGACTCTGGCTTCCCCGTGGACTTTGCTCGCCAGAAGGGGACCCCAGGAGCCCAGGGAACATGGCCACCGTCACAAAGACGAGTCGGTTGCCCGGCGTCTGAATTTGAATCACCTGACCCCGGGGCAGAGACTGCAGCGGTGGTCAAGATGACAATGGTCAGAAGTTCCTTTTTGCCAGGGCTGTTGTAACTTTAAAAGGAGCCTGTTGTAAGTCGTGGAGGACGGGCACAAGCCTACGAGTTTGCATCTACTCACATCCCCAAAAATGAATTCGGCGTCATCTGGAGTGTTTGTGACGTTGATGAGGCTCGGAAAAGGCACCGGATTTTTACTCAGCACACCTGGAAGAGAAGAAACAGCCGCTGGATCCATCTCTCTCTCTCTTTGATATATATATATATATATGTAAGTCTTTGGTTGTTCGGGTTTTCTCCTGCGTAAAATTGGAAGTGTCTTGGCGACGTTTCGACGAAGTCCCATTCGTCATCTTCAGGCTGGTGCTTTCAGCTTCGTGCTTTGAGCAGCTTCGTGCTTTCAGCTTCGTGCTGCTCAAAGCACGAAGCTGAAAGCACCAGCCTGAAGATGACGAATGGGACTTCGTCGAAACGTCGCCAAGACACTTCCAATTTTACGTGGGAGAAAACCCGAACAACCAAAGACCTACATACAAATACCCGCGAAAACCTCAGAAAACAAATATCGAACCTCTACGGGGAGGAAATCCACCATCTGACCAGGACCTATGAAAAACTTGAAGTCCAAAGAGCTTCCATTTTATGCGACCTCGCATTCCTACGCAACTGCCGAGATCAAAATCTAATCCCCACATGTTTCCAACTGAAATTCCACTCCAACTCTGCAGCCACCAAACGGATCCTGAAAAGAACAGAATTGGCCCTAATCAGAAATGAACTTCACACAAAAAGATTCCTCCTAGACCGAATTAACAAAGATCTCCTCACACTCCACCTCAAACTCAGCAACAAGATCCACCCCGCACTCTGGGAGAAATCCAAACAACTTGCCGTCTGGAGAGCCGAAACACAGACCACCCTCAAGACAGATACACACACCAACAAACTCCGAAGACTACAAGAACGCCAGAAACAAACCCCTCCTCCCTCACAGCCACACATGAAACAAACAGTGCATAACATCTCAGATAGGATCCTCACCAAAGCCGAAACCAATGTCCTTTCCAAAGGATTCAACTTTGCAGTCGCTCCCAAACACATCCCCACTGAAACCATTATATGTGGAGTTGAAACCAGCCTGACCAAAATCAACCCCGACGACGCCAACAGAATCAGACTCGAAATCACCAACATCCTCTGCACCAGCAAGCCACCCAAAAGCAACTTACCCAAAGAGGAACAGACAGCACTACGTAACCTGAAAGAAGACACCAGCATAATAATCCTACCAGCAGACAAGGGCAACGCCACGGTGGTTATGAACATATCTGACTACCAAACCAAATTAACCAACCTACTCCAAGACTCCACATACAAACCCCTAAATACAGATCCCACCACCTACCTGGAAAAAACCACCAGATCCAAAATAAAAGCCTCCCCCATTAGTGAAGAGATCCAGCAAAGAATCATTCCCAGAGAGAAATCATCCAGATGCCCCAAACTCTATGGTCTCCCCAAGATACACAAAGAAGGAACCCCACTCAGACCTATAGTCAGCTCCATAGGCTCACCTCTACAAAACCTAGCCAAATTTCTCGCCAAACAACTACAGCCCTATGCAGAATCCATCACCTCACACGTAAAAAACTCATTCCAGTTTATAGAGATCATAAAGAAACAAAACTTACAGCCCAGCGACCTACTAGTGAGCTTCGATGTCATATCCCTCTTCACCCAAGTGCCTATCAAAGAAGCTTTGACAGCTATTCAAAACAAATATAACCCCCCCAAACACATCTTAGATCTGACCAACCACTGCCTATCCAACACATACTTCATCTATAATGGACAAAAATACAAACAAACAGAAGGAGCACCCATGGGATCACCCCTCTCAGCTGTCATTGCAAACCTCTACATGGAACACTTTGAAACCCAAGCTCTAGAAAAATCGGATCACAAACCCAAACTCTGGCTCAGATACGTAGACGACACCTTCATAATCTGGCCACATGGGAAAGAAAAACTGGACAACTTCCTCACACACCTCAACAGCCTACACCCCAAAATACAGTTCACCATGGAAACAGAAACTAACAACCAACTTCCCTTTCTGGATGTCTTAATCTACAAGAAATCCAATGGCTCCCTAGGACACACCATCTACCAGAAGAAAACACACACAAACCGCTATCTGCACGCTCTCTCACACCACCACCCAGCACAGATCAACTCTGTAGCCAAGACACTCATCTCCAGAACAAAACGCTTAGCTGACGAACAACACCTAAAACCTGAACTACACACTCTCACCAATATACTAACATCCAATGGATTCCATAGAAATAAGATTACCAACCTAATCCAAAAAGAAACCCCCACTAAAATCCAAGACAAAGAACAAGAAAACGGCAAAGCCCTCCTCCCATACATAAAAGGCACCACAGACAGAATCAGTAAGATCCTCCATAAACACAACATCAAAACAGCATTCTGCACAAACAGAAAAATATCCACCATCCTTAGGAACCCCAAAGATAAATTTGAATTAGAAAATCAAGGAGTATACGAAATCCCATGCACCACTTGTCCCACCACATACATCGGACAAACCAACAGAAGAATAAGTGCACACATTGAAGAACATAAGAACTCAGTCAAAAAAGAGGAACCAACATCTTCCCTGGTCCAACACCTTAAAGCCACAGGACATGAAATTGACTTTAAAAATACCAGAACCATTGCCAAAAGTGAACATTTTAATAACAGAATAATCAGAGAAGCCATCGAGATAGAAAAACGCCCACACAGCATGAACAAGCGAGATGATACCTCCCGCCTACCAGCCATTTGGAAACCCGCCCTTATTGACAAACGACTCCCTAACACAAAAAATGATACCAGACCCACACTCACAAAAACCACACAGGATGTCACCACCACACATCCATGCAAAAAACAAACCCAAAGCCACACCGATGACGAGGCACGACCACAAACCAGAAGCCAGACCACAGCTGCATCATTAGCCACTTTAAACCCCTCCAATCCATACATGAAGCAAACTGACACCCTCCATGAAGAGGAGACACGACCACGAACGCGAAGCCAGAAAATAGCAAGGCAGCCCAAAATCTTAAACCCCTCTGCAACTCAGACTAACCTGAGCACAACCAAACAGAACACTCCCCCAGCCAATCAGAGCACAGCCAAGCCCCTAACCATTCAGAACACACCTCCACCCAATCAGAACACAGCCAAGCTCCCACCCAATCAGTTCATACCTCCACTGGCAGTTAAAAGGAATAAACAGCTAAGACCACACATTGCTGCTCAAAGCACGAAGCTGAAAGCACCAGCCTGAAGATGACGAATGGGACTTCGTCGAAACGTCGCCAAGACACTTCCAATTTTACGCGGGAGAAAACCCGAACAACCAAAGACCTACATACAAATACCCGCGAAAACCTCAGAAAACATATATATATTTGTTTTCTGAGGTTTTCGCGGGTATTTGTATGTAGGTCTTTGGTTGTTCGGGTTTTCTCCCGCGTAAAATTGGAAGTGTCTTGGCAACGTTTCGACGAAGTCCCATTCGTCATCTTCAGGCTGGTGTTTTCAGCTTCGTGCTTTGAGCAGCAATATATATATATATGTATAAATAGACATTTTTATGGATTTTCTTTTGCATACATCTGTTAATTTTCCAATCCACCAGCTGTCTGGGGTTAGCGATGCTCATACATATTTGATTCCTAATCCTTCATTCTTTCTCTAACCAACCATAAAAGAAGCCCCAGACTTGGTAGTCATCTGTGTCGTCTTTATCTTTCAGTCTCGCCGTTCATCTGTCCATCTCCGAGGTCCCTTCCAACTCTGCGGTTCTGGGATTCTGGAAGGGTCTCCTGCCTTAGCAGTGAGTTGGACTGGATGACCTCCAAAGTCCCTTCCAAGTCTGAGATTCTGGAAGAGTCTCCTGCCTGAGCAGGCGGTTGGACTAGATGACCTCCGAGATCCCTTCCAACTCTGTTATTTTGTAATTCTGTAAGGGTCTCCTGCCTGAGCAGGGGGTTGGTCTAGATGACCTCCAAGGTCCCTTCCAACTCCTGCATTTTGATTCTACACAGGATAGTCTTGTGGCTAGGAAAACGAAAGGGAGAGGTTGGAAGGCTGAATGAACCTTGAAATGATCAGAGTTGAACTCCTGGCTGTGGGCAGAGTTTGCCTGCAATGCCACATCTGAGCACTGCACCACCAGGGCTCAGAGGAAGGAAAAGGAAAAAGAAGAGGAAGGGAAGGAGGGGAGGGAGGGAGGGAGGGAGGAAGGAAGGAAGGAAGGAAGGAAGGAAGGAAGAGAAGGAGGGAAGAAGGAAAGAAGGAAAGAAGGAAGGAAGGGCGGGAGGGAGGGAGCGAGGAAGGGAGGAAGGGAGGGAGGGAGGAAGGAGGAAGGGAGGAAAGAAGGGAGGGAGGGAGGAAGGGAGGAAGGAAGGGAGGGAGGAAGCAAGGGAGGGAGGGAGGGAGGGAAAAGCAGTAAGGAAACAGGAGGGAGGAAAGAATGGATAGAGAGAGGAAAGGGAAGGGAGAAAGGAAAGAAGGAACAGGAAGAAGGAAAGAAGGAAGTAAAGGGGAAGGAGAAAAGGAGGGAGGGGGAAAGGAAGGAGAAAAGGAAGGAAGGAAATGGGAGGAAGGAAGGGATGGAGAGAGGGAAGAGAGGAATGGTTCCCCCCCCACCCGGGAGCTACCACAACCTGCCCACCCAAGACAAGCCCTTACCATTCATGTTTGGGATCCCAGCGTCCATGACGGTTTCCATGTATTTCTTTGCTGCTGAGACCTACAATAGCGAGAAGGAAGGAGTCAAAACTGGAGCAAGAGGACACCGGGAAAGAGTGCAGAGAAGAGCAACAAAGATGATCAGGAGACTGGAGGCTAAAACATAGAAGGAACGGTTGCTGGAATTGGGTAGGTCTAGTTTAACGAAGAGAAGGATGAGGGGGGACAGGATAGCAGGGTTTCAGTATCTCAGGGGCTGCCCCAAAGAAGAGGGAGTCAAGCTCTTCTCCAAAGTGCCTGAAGGCAGGACAAGAAACAATGGATGGGAACTAACCAAAGAGAGAAGCAACCTGGAACTAAGGAGGAATTTCATGACAGAACAATTAACTAGTCCTCCAGAAGTTGTGAATGCTCCAACAATGGAGGTTTTTAGGAAGAGACTGGACAGCCATTTGTCTGAAATGGTATAGGGTTTCCTGCCTGAGCAGGGAGTTGGACTAGATGACCTCCAAGGTCCCTTCCAACTTTATTATTATTATTATGGATCATCGCACAGTCAGCCAGATGTTCAGACTGGATTTGGCATTTTGTCTACCTATCGAGTCCTTTCCAAGGACCTGGGATAGGCAGATGTGGTTGTTTGATGGTATTGCAGGTATCGTCGCAGGATGGAAGCAGTTCCTAATAAGGCTGCCTTTTGCAATTGACTAATAGCGAATTTGTCAATGCCGATGATGATGTTCAAGTGGTGCTCCAGTTGTTTTGGGATTGCACCCAAGGCGCCTATTACTATTGGTACTACCCTTGCTTGCTTTTGCCACAGTCTTTCTATTTCTATTTGTAGGTCTTTGTATTTTGTTATCTTCTCCAGTTCTTTCTCGTCTATTCTGCTGTCTCCAGGCACTGCCACGTCCACTATCCAGACTTTTTTATCTTTCTTATCAACAATTGTTAAGTCTGGGGTATTATTATTGTTGTTGTTGTTGTTGTTGTTGTTGTTGTTAATTCCCATGACTGCAGCAGTGGGGCTAGAATTTCCCCCCCAAAATAGGGAAATTTTAGCATCCAAAAGTTGGGATCGGGGCCTGTTTACTCCTCGGAGAGCAGCCTATAGTAGCCAGAGAGTAGAGGGCCCTGGTTTCCTGACCCTTTTTTTGAAATTGGGGGCTGCTGGAGAACAAGCCAATGGATCATCAAACAAATCAATCCAAAGCAATGGATAAAAAAAGAAGAATAAAATCCAGGTAAGTCCTTGACTTACGACCACAATTCAGCGCAACATTTCTTCCGCTAAGCGAGACAGTTGGTCCCAAATTTGGATTGTGGGACTTTGGAGAGGCGGTGTGTGTGTGTGGTGGGCTGGACTAGTTGTCCTCCAAAACACTTCCAACTCTGTTATTCTATGATTCGGTAAGGGTCTCCTGCTTCGGCAGAGGGACAGACTAGATGACCTCCAAGGTCCCTTCCAGCTCTGTTATTCAATGATTCTGTAAGGGTCTGCTGCTTGAGTTTGAGGTTGGACTAGACGACCTCCAGGGTCCCTTCCCGCTTCGTTATTTTATGATCCTAAATGAACCCCATTTTATGACCTTCCTTGCCTCCGTTGTTAACTGAAACCACTGCAGTTGATAAGCGAGTCACCCGGTCCTTAAGTGAATCCGGTTCCCCCCCCAGTGGACTTTCCTTGTTGGAAAGTCGCAAAAAGGGATCGCGTGACTCCCAAAAGGCTGAGACCGTCATAAATACGAGTCAGTCGTCAAGCGTCCGAATTTTGACCATGTCCTCAGCAGGGAAGTCATAAATGTGAAAAACGGTCCTGGTTCAGGTTTGGTTTTTTTTGTTTTGTTTTGTTTTGTTTTTGCAAATTTGAACGGTCACTAAACAAACTGTCGTAAGTCAAGGACTCCTTTTAGTTTGTTGACATCTTCATGGAATAAACCGGATATTATTTCTCGTCACGCTGTCCTTCAGAGTTCCCAGCTACGCAGAGGATGCTTGCATCTCTTTGCAAATGTCTAATAATAATAATAATAATGTGGGAAGGGACCTCGGAGGTCATCTAGTCCAACCCCCTGCTCAGGGAGGAAACCCTATATACCATTTCAGACCAACAATTTAGGAGGGAGCAAAATGACTCATTCAGTTATGAATTTGTCTCCCGGTCTCGGCCCAAAGTAACGCATCCCCCCTAGGGTGGATAAGGCCCCTCTTAAATGTGTGACCCCCCCCCCCCGTATCCTAAAACGGCTTCGGGCTTACATCTCCAGCAGGGGAAGAAATCTCTGTTGTCCTGTAAGAAGGAGAAGAAGGAGGAGAGAAGGTAAATATTTTGCATTTTTTTGCCACGTCCCCCTCAGTGGTCTTGCCTTCCCCAGCTACGGACAAACCAGCATCCGTTTGCTTCCAGACAGATCTACGAGTCATGGTCAGAAAGGCCCAGATGACAGCCAGAAGGAGAGTGGTGGTGGTGACAGAAGCTCCCTCTGGAATTGATGTGCCAACATCCTGGCCTTTTGACAAAATCCTGTGGGACACACACACACACACACACACACACACACACACACACACACACACCACCACCACCACCACCACCACCACCACCACCATCATGCTTGCTTTCAGAACACGGGAGGCTCCCATGATTGGGTTATCCTCTTGATTCAACTGCCCCAAATTCCTCCAAAGATGAAGAAGATGGAAAGGGGAGTGAGGGAGGGGAGGGGAGGGAAGGGAAGGGAAGGGAAGGGAGGAAGGAAAGAAGGGGAAGGGAAGAGAAGGGAAGAGAGGAAGGAAGGGGAAGGAAGGAGGGAGGGAGGAAGGAAGGGAAGGGAAGGGAAGGGAGGAAGGAGGGAGGGAGGAAGGAAGGGGAAAGAGGAAGGAAGGAAGGGAAGGGAAGGAAGGAAGGGGAAGGGAAGGGAAGGAGGGAGGGAGGAAGGAAGGAAGGGAAGGGAGGAAGGAAGGAAGGGGAAGGGAAGGGAAGGAAGGAGGGAGGGAGGAAGGGAAGAGAAGGGAAGGGAGGAAGGAAGGGGAAGGAGGAAGGAAGGAGGGAGGGAGGAAGGGAAGAGAAGGGAAGGGAGGAAGGAAGGGGAAGGAGGAAGGAAGGAAGGGAAGGGAACGGGAGGGAGGGAGGAAGGTAAGGGAGGAAGGGAGGAAGGAAGGAAGGGGAAGGGAAGGGAAGGGAAGGAAGGGAAGGAGGGAGGGAGGGAGGGAGGAAGGAAGGGAAGGGAAGGAGGAAGGGAGGGAAGGGAAGAGAGGGAAGGGAAGGGAAGGGAGAAAGGGAGAGGAAGAGGGAAGGGAAGGGGAACAGAAGGAGGGGAGGGAGAGGGGGAGGAAGGAAGGAAGGAAGGGAAGGGAAGGGGAAGGGAAGGAAGGAGGGAGGGAGGAAGGGAAGAGAAGGGAGGAAGGAAGGGGAAGGAGGAAGGAAGGAAGGGAACGGAAGGAAGGAAGGAGGGAGGGAGGAAGGTAAGGGAGGAAGGAAGGAAGGAAGGAAGGAAGGGAAGGGTAAGGGAAGGGAAGGGAAGGGAGGAAGGAAGGAAGGAAGGGAAAGGAAGGGAAGTAAGGAGAAATGGAGGAAGGGAAGAGAAGGGAAGGGAAGGGAGAAAGGGGAAGGAGGGAAGGAGGAAGGAAGGAAGGGAACGGAAGGAAGGAGGGAGGGAGGAAGGTGAGGGAGGAAGGAAGGAAGGAAGGAAGGGGAAG
>CM077920.1:206935207-206964998 GCA_039797435.1 Crotalus adamanteus | reverse complement strand
CCAGTGTTGGAGCATTCACCGCTTCTGGAGGCAGGTGGTTCCACTGGTTAATTGTTCTCCCTGTCAGGAAGTTTCTCCTTAGTTCCAGGTTGCTTCTCTCCTTGATCAGTTTCCCTCCATATGTTGGGAAAGGTAGGGAGGAGATCCAACGTTCTTGGGCATTGCCAAGAACAACCCCTGCTGGGTGCAAAAATGGCAAAAAAAAAAAAAAGTGGCAGGCAGATTTTGTTCTGGTGTTCTCTCACACCCTGGGAAGGGGAAGAGGGAAGGGAAGGAGAAGGAGAAGAAGAGAAAGGAAAAGAAAAAGAGAAGAAGAGGAGAAGAGGAGAAAGACAAGGAGAAGAAGGAGAAGAGGAAGAGGAGAAGGAGAAGGTGAAAGAGGAGAAGAGAAGGGGAAGGAAAAGAAGGAGGAGAAGAGAGGAGAAGCAGGAGAAGGAGAAAGAGAAGGGGAAGACAAGAAGGAGAAGGGGAAGGGCAAGGGGGAAAGGGAAGAAGAAGAGAAAGAGGAGGAGGGGGAGGAGGAGGAGAAGGAGAGAAGGAGGAGGAGGAGGAAAAGAGAAGAAAGAGAAGGAGCCAGCCATGCTGAGGGGAAAGGGAAAGGTTTCCAAGCTGAGCCATGCTGGCTCAGGCATTCTGGGAGTTGAAGTCCACCAGTTATGAGGGGGCCGTAGTTCCCCCATGCTGGCTCAGGAATTCTGGGAGTTGAAGTCCACGAGTCATGAGGGGGCCATAGTTCCCCCATGCTGGCTCAGGAATTCTGGGAGTTGAAGTCCACCAGTCATGAGGGGGCCATAGTTCCCCCATGCTGGCTCAGGAATTCTGGGAGTTGAAGTCCACCAGTCATGAGGGGGCCATAGTTCCCCCAAGCTGGCTCAAGAATTCTGGGAGTTGAAGTCCAGGAGTCATGAGGGGGCCATAGTTCCCCCATGCTGACTCAGGAATTCTGGGAGTTGAAGTCCACAAGTCATAAAAGAGCCAAGGTTGCCTACCCCTAATTTAGATCAAGGGTCTTCAAACTTTAGCCCCTTCATGACTGGTGGACTTCAACTCCCAGAATTCCTGAGCCAGCATGGGGGAACTACGGCCCCCTCATGACTGGTGGACTTCAACTCCCAGAATTCCTGAGCCAGCCTGGCTCAGCTTGGAAACCTCTCCCTTTCCCCTCAGCATGGCTGGCTCAGGAATTCTGGGAGTTGAAGTCCAGGAGTCATGAGGGGGGCCATAGTTCCCCCATGCTGGCTCAGGAATTCTGGGAGTTGAAGTCCAGGAGTCATGAGGGGGCCATAGTTCCCCCATGCTGACTCAGGAATTCTGGGAGTTGAAGTCCACAAGTCATAAAAGAGCCAAGGTTGCCTACCCCTAATTTAGACCAAGGGTCTTCAAACGTTAGCCCCTTCATGACTGGTGGATTCAACTCCCAGAATTCCTGAGCCAGCCTGACTCAGCTTGGAAACCTCTCCCTTTCCCCTCAGCATGGCTGGCTCAGGAATTCTGGGAGTTGAAGTCCACCAGTCATAAAAGAGCCCAGGTTGCCTACCCCTGGTGGCCCTGGACCATCCCAAACCATCTCCTTTCTCACCGCTTCCGTTTCTCCTTCCTCAGGTTGCATGTGGTGAGGGTCTTTGTGCCCTACATCCAGCTGGAGCAGCGAGAAGAAGTTTGCACCATCATTGTCAGGATCAGGCTACACTTGTGCCAAATTGTGAATGCTTTTCCACACTACTGTGTGATGTTAGTTGCCTTCACCGTTTCTCCAAAGGAAGTCCCACTTCTTCAGAAGAAGTCACACGTTCAGAGACATTTCCACAGAAGGGTCACTAGTAGAGACAGCACAGCATGAAAGAACCATTAATGTCTGCAGGTCGTCCTTGACTTACGATGGTGATAAGTGTGAAAAATGGTCCTAAGTCGCAGTGACTCGGCACCGTTTTTCACACTTACAACCCTTGCAGCGGTGGTCATGTGATCAAAATTCAGCCACTGGGCAACCGGTTCATATTTATGACGGTTGCGGCGTCCCCCGTCGGGGGTCACGTGATCCCTTTTGCGACCTTCTGACAAGCAAAATCGATGGGGAAAGCTGGATTCACTTAACGACTGGGTGTCTAACTTAACAACCGCAGCAATTCGCTTAACAAGTGAGGCAAGAAAGGTCATTAAAATGGACCAAAGCTCACTTAATGACTGTCTCACTTGGCAACAGAACTTTGGGGCTCCATTGCGGTCGTTAAGTCGAGGAGTACCTGTATTTATGCCTCTTTTACCCGTTGCCAGTCTAGTATAACACAAACACAAAGAGTAAAGGTGTCTTTTGAGTTCAAGTCAATAGGGAAAGCCGGATTCACTTAATGACCCGGTGACTCATTTAAGAACTGCAGCGATCCGTTTAATGACTATGGCAAGAAAAGCCGTAAAACGGGGCAAAACTCTCAGTTAACCAAGGTCTTACTTAGCAATGGAAACTTTGGGCTCCACTGTGGTCATAAGCCGAGGACCCATTATGCCCCGGAGGTCAAACAGAAAACTCTGCCCCCTTTTGGAGTTTTTTCCTTTCTTGAGGACTCTTTTCTCATTCAGCTTCTTTGGCACGCATTTCGAACGGATCGACATCTTCATCGACGTGAACTTCAAAACGGATCTCAGTTTTACCAACGTTGTGCTGGGCGTCATCGATCTTTCTTTTGGCGCCTGCCGTAGCGAGTTCAAGATTGCGAGGATAGTCAGCTCTTCCCGGTGAGTCCCGACGTGCTTTTGTGTCACCCGCTGGAATCTAACAACCAAAGTGGTAGAGCCGGCTTGGTCTCGTGGTTAATGCACTAGCCTAGAAAGCAGGAGGCTGGGAGTTCTAGTTCTGCCTTTGTTATGCAAGCCAGCTGGGGGACTCTGGGGATTGGGAGTTCTAGTTCCATCTTAGCCATGCAAGCCAGTTGGGGGACTCTGGGGATTGGGAGTTCTAGTTCCATCTTAGTTATGCAAGCCAGCTGGGGGACTCTGGGGATTGGGAGTTCTAGTTCCATCTTAGCCATGCAAGCCAGCTGGGGGACTTTGGGGGTTGGGAATTCTAGTTCCATCTTAGCCAAGCAAGCCAGTTGGGGGACTCTGGGGATTGGGAGTTCTAGTTCCATCTTAGCCATGAAAGCCAACTGGGGGACTTTCGGGGTTGGGCGTTCTAGTTCCATCTTAGCCATCCAAGCCAGCTGGGGGACTTTAGGGACTGAGAGTTGTAGTTCCATCTTAGCCATGAAAGCCAGCTGGGGGACTTTCGGGGTTGGGCGTTCTAGTTCCATCTTAGCCATCCAAGCCAGCTGGGGGACTTGGGGCCAGTCACTCTCTCGTAGGCCAACCCACAAGTGTTCTTAATGGTTTGTCGATTAGGCTGTTGTTTACTGTCCGTTTGTTTGCCTCAGTTGGTAGTTCTTTGGTTAAGGATGTCATTTACTTCAAATCAACCATCAACAAACAGAGTGAGACAGGCAACAGCTACCTGCCTTTCAACCCATCCAAAAGGAAACAAAGAGGCCAAACCACCTGCTCCCCAGCAACCAACAGCCAGATAAGCAGAGATCAACACCAAGATTAACGCTGGACCAACAGTCACGAATGAATGCTAGTCAAAACAATAGCCCAGTCAAGGAACTACCAGTTCAGACAAACCAGCTAACAGTAAACAACAATCGAAACTAGGAACCACCAAGAGGAGAACAACATTCCCACCAACACTGACAGGGCAAGGGACTTGCCTGTGAACAGAGAGCAAGTCCCACTTCCTTCCAGAACTGATGCTGTTACCTAGATGGGCCATGAAATGTCTGCCGGAAAACAGCCAAGCTCAGAGAGCACCAAGGATCCCACATTCTTTCTCTTCCTCCTCCTCTTCCTCCTCCTCCTCCTCCTCTTCCTCCTCCTCCTCCTCCTCCTCATCCTCCTCCTCCTCCTCCTCCAGTAATCTCACTCCCTTCTAGCACTGATGATATTACCTAGTTGGGTATCAAAATGTCTGCAAGTAAACCACCAAGCCCAGAGAGCACCAAGGGCCTCATGGTTCTCTCCTCCTCCTCCTCCTCCTCCTCCTCCTCCTCCTCCTCCTCCTCCTCCTCCTCCTCCCCACAAACCCCACTCTTTACTAGCACTGATGATATTCCCTAGCTGGGTCATGAAACATCTGCAAGAAAACAGCCAAGCTCAGAGAACACCCAGGACTCCACAGTCCTCCACCACCACCACCACCTCCTCCTCTTCCTCTTCCTCTTCTTCCTCCTCTTCTCCACACACCCCACTCCATTCTAGCACTGACGATGTTACCTAGTTGGGTAACAAAACATCTGCAAGTAAACCACCAAGACCAGAGAGTACCAGGGACTCCACAGTCCTCCTCCTCCTTCTCCTCCTCCTCCTTCTCCTCCTCCTCCTCCTCCTTCTCCTCTCCACAAACCCCACTCTTTACTAGCACTGATGATATTCCCTAGTTGGGTCATGAAACGTCTGCCAGAAAACCACTAAGCTCGGAGACCACCCAGCGCCCCACAAACCCTCTTACAGAAGCGAACAACTTCCAACATCTAGAAGGGATCCCCTTTGTTGAATTAAGCGGTTGATATTTGACCGTTTCACCTATGTAAAGCCATGCTTGGTCAGTTGAGGCTTCGGCATCCAAAGACTTAAGCGGTGTTTGGGGTTATTGTCTTCTCCGGGAGGTCACGGGGGAAAGAGGGCCAAGGGTGGGCATGGGGGGTTTGGTCTTCCTACAGGCACACTAGCCGGGCTTCCTTCCCATCTTTGCTTGCTTCTGCAGCCTGCACGTAGCTAAAGTGAAGCCGATTGCAAAAATGGTCCTTGCAACATCCCTGCCCAGGTTGGTAAGTAGTTGGCAAATTATGGCTGGGGATGGTGGCCGAGAGGGCTCCGAGGAAGCCTGGCGAGGCAGCGGCTAAGGCAGTGGTTCTCAACCGGTGGGTCGGGACCCCATTTGGGGTCGAACAACCATTTCACGGGGGTCGCCAAACAACGCAGTCCGCCATTTTTTCCCCCTTTTCCTCAGCTGTGCTACTCCCTTTTATTCTATTGGCTTTTGAAAGCCAATAGAAGAGACTCTCTTGAATAGAGTCTAATTCTATTGGCTTTCAAAAGCCAATAGGAATTGTCCAGGCTGTCTCTGCCCTGCTGAGCCCGCCAAAAGTCCCATTCTGCAAACGGTGCTGCACCAGTTGAGTAGTCCTTGACTTACGACCGGTTGGGGGTCGCGGCATTAAAAAGATTGAGAACCACTGGGCTAAGGTGACCCTCTTTTCTTCCACGTAAACCTTGGAGGCATCTGCCTGCACCTCTGGAGTGGAGCTCAAAAACAGCAACCTGTGAGAGGGACCTTGGAGTCCACTTGACAATGATGATGATGATGATGATGATGATGATGATGATGATGATGATGATGATGATGATGATGATAATGATGATACCATTTGAACACCATCGGCATTGACAAATTCGCCATTAGTCAATTGCAAAAGGCGGCCTTAATAGACACTGCTTCCATCTGGCTGAGGAATTCTGGGAGTTGGAGTCCACAAGTCATAAAGTGGGCAAGGTTGGGGATCCCTGGAGATATGGATAGGGCAGAAAACCCCTTTTCCCGTCCAGCCCAGCATCTCTGTTCCTTGATTGCGCTTCTCGCATTAATCCTTCCCCCCCCCCCTTGCCTTTCAGCTTTGCGAAACGCTGCAGCGGCTCCTGCATATCGTCAGGGTCAATTATCTCTACACGGCAAATGGTGAGTTCTCGCCAATGGAAGCAGAGGTTTGTGGCTCAGCGTTGTGGGGTCCGTGGTGCTGCCCGAGCTGGGCTGTTTTCGTGCAGACATTTCACGACCCAGCTAGGGAACGCCATCAGTGTTAGAAGGGAGGAGGAGGAGAGAAGGAAGGAAGGAGAAGGGAGGGAGGGAGGGAGGGAGGGAGGGAGGAAGGAAGGAAGGAAGGAAGGAAGGAAGGAAGGAAGGAAGGAAGGAAGGAAGGAAGGAAGGAACTGTGAGGTCCTTGGTGCTCTCTGAGCTTGGTGTTTTTTTTTGTGCAGACATTTCATGACCAACTAGGGAACGCCATCAGTGCTAGAAGGGAGGAGGAGGAGAGAAGGAAGGAAGGAGAAGGGAAGGAAGGAGGGAGGGAGGGAGGGAGGAAGGAAGGAAGGAAGGAAGGAAGGAAGGAAGGAAGGAAGGAAAGAAGGAAGGAAGGAAGGGAGGGAATGAGAAGGGAATGAAAAGAGAAGCAAATGAGAAGGAAGGAAGGAAGGGAATGAGAAGAGAAGAGAATGAGAGGAAGGAAGGAAGGAAGGAAGGAAGGAAGGAAGGAAGGAAGGAAGGAAATGAAAAGGGAATGAAAAGAGAAGCAAATGAGAAGAAGGAAGGAAGGAGAAGGAAGGAAGGAAGGAAGGAAGGAAGGAAGGAAGGAAGGAAGGAAGGAAGGAAGGAAGGAAGGAAGGAAACAAGGAAGGAAGGAAGGGAATGAGAAGAGAAAGGAATGAGAGGAAGGAAGGAAGAGAATGAGAAGGGAATGAAAAGAGAAGCAAATGAGAAGAAGGAAGGAAGGAAGGAAGGAAGGAAGGAAGGAAGGAAGGAAGGAAGGGAATGAGAATGGAATGAAAAGAGAAGGGAATGAAAAGAGAAGGGAATGAGAGGAAGGAAGGAAGGAAGGAAATGAGAAGGGAATGAAAAAAGAAGCAAATGAGAAGAAGGAAGGAAGGAAGGAAGGAAGGAAGGAAGGAAGGAAGGAAGGAAGGAAGGAAGGAAGGAAGGAAGGAAGGAAGGAAGGAGGGAGGGAGATTTGGCCATTTCACGCCTTCTCAAACGTTAATTAATTCTCTTTCAAACCACAACTTCTCCTTGCTGAGAAGTTGTGCTCGTAGAAGAATATCAAGGCTTTCTGCTAAACCAACAAAAAGAGTGTTTATTTCCATATCAAATGACACCTTCTCCTTTCTTCCCTCTCTTTTGACTAACCTTGTTTGCCATGACATTAAGACAACTCATTAGCGTGACTGATTAAGTTCTCAGGAAACTTCGCCCAGCAACCAAACCTTCATGAGAACTTGGAATCTCTTCATAGCTAAGTTGAGTCACTTCATTGTGTTAATCTGCTCCCCTTCAGCTGTGGTGAATTGCAGGACAATGGATGTTTGTTTAGAACGTGGCGGAAACTTCAGTAGAGGATATCAATATTTATTTAGGTATACGAAGACGGGAAGGTGTTGAGCGTGTTTTCTTACCAAGTTGACTCATTCATGGAACGGACGGGAAGGTCTTCATGTGGTCCAAATATTACACTTTTAGGATATCCTGGTTCATTCGGTGATCAAAAGTTGCCTTTTTCCAAAAGACGCCTGAACTTTCTTGGTCTTTTCTTATTAAAATGTTTCACTTCTCATCCAAGAAGCTTCCTCGCTAGCAGAAGAAGAAGAAGAAGAAGAAGAAGAAGAAGAAGAAGAAGAAGAAGAAGAAGAAGAAGAAGAAGAAGAAGAAGAAGAAGAAGAAGAAGAAGAAGAAGAAGAAGAAGAAGAAGAAGAAGAAGAAGCAGAAGAAGAAGTAGAAGAAGTAGAAGAAGAAGCTTCTTGGATGAGAAGGGAAACATTTTCAAAGGAAAAATAGCCCACATTAGAAGACTTTGAGGTATTCCAATTGGGGGGGAAAACTGTTGGACACACCCCCCAAGTACCTTTGAATTAAAAGTGCAAATCATCCACCAGAGATGAAGCTTTCAACATCACCCCCAAGTGTCCAGTTCTATACTTTTTTTTAGAAAGAAAGAACCATTCAGATTGTCCTAGAAAACCTTTATTGCAAGATCTGCATGAATAAGAAACAATTGGACTAAAGTTAGATGCATCAAACAAGAAAGCCACGTCAGATATTCATCCGTGTGGGTCCTTTTTCCTTTTTGCTCTGAAGAAGACCTCTGCATAGGACTGATCCTCTGGTTCAGTACACAGGAGAAGACCGTGCTGAGCAAGGAAAGAGAAAGGGAGATGAATTAGCTGAAGCATATCCAGGGCGGATTCCCCCTCCTGCCCCCCCACCCCCAAAAAAAGAACCAGCATAGCAGCCAGGACACTATGACAACAACTCAGCGTCAAGGATGAAACGTTGGCAGCTACATGCTTCTGTGTTTCAACTTGTCTTTAGAGTAAGGGGGGAGGTGTTAATTTCGAATGTCTTAGATGGAGCAACTAAATTTCTATGCTTCTGCTGAAGACCGTAAGAGCCTGAAACCTTTTCAAGGACACCAGAACAGGTGTCGATTTGAAGCAGATGGTTCCCATAACCTGCTTAGAACTTACCTCGATAAACCGGATTAGGACGTTGTCCAGCACAGCAGTCAGGATGGCAGGCAGAGGGAGTCCCCCGCTAAGGAAGCCTGGCCAAAAATAACAATTAAAAAAATTCCTCCAATGAGTCAGATTGATTGGAAGAGAGGCCACTGATAGACCCAACATCCACAGCAGAGCTGGGTGGACTTCAACGCCCAGAATCCCCAGGTGGCTAAGCTGGGGCTTGACCACAAATATGATGCACTGGAGCAGACAGGGAAGTGTGGGTGATGCAACCATCAAGGCCGTTTCTAGGGTCACCCACCAACATTTGCCAAGGGGAGCCACTGGTATGTAAACAGAGAGCAAATCCCCACTCCTCCTAGCACTGAGGATGTTCCCTAGCTGGGTTATGAAAGGTCTGCAAGAAAACCACCCAGCTCGGAGAGCAACAGGGACCCCTCAGTACTCCTCCTCCGCCCCCCTTCCTCCTCTTCCTCCTTCTCTCCACACACCCCACTCCCTTCTAGCATTGATGATGTTACCTAGTTGGGTCATGAAATGTCTGCCAGAAAAACACCAAGTTCAGAGAACACCAAGGACCCCACGGTCCTCCACCTTTTCCTTCTCCTCTTCCTCCTCCTCTTCCTCCTTCTCCTCCTCCTCCTCCTCTCTGCAAATCCCCCTCCCTTCTAGCACTGATGATGTTACCTAATTGGGTTATGAAATGTCTGCAAGAAAACCACCAAGTTCAGACAGCACCATGGACCCCTCACTACTACTACTACTACTACTACTACTACTACTACTACTACTACTACTACTACTACTACTACTACTTCTCCTCTCTGCAAATCCCCCTCCCTTCTAGCACTGATGATGTTACCTAGTTGGGTTATGAAATGTCTGCAAGAAAACCACCATGTTCAGACAGCACCATGGACCCCACAGTCCTCCTCCTCCTCCTCCTCCTCCTTCCTCCCTTCTCCCTTCTAGTACTCATAATTTTCCCTAGCTGGTCATGAAACCTCTGCAAGAAAACCATCACACTCAGAGACCACCCAGGAACCACACAGTCCTCCTCCTCCCCCTCCTCCTTCTCCCTCTTCCTCCCCCTCCTCCTCTTCCCTTCTAGCACTGATGATATTCCCTAGTAGGGTCATAAAACGTCTGCAAGAAAAACAGCCAAGCTCAGAGACCACCAAGCACCTCAGAAAAAAATTGCCTCCTCCAAATTTGGCCTTTTTGCCATCACTTCTTGACAGCACCATCCTACAAGGCCCAAAGGGCAAACAGGATGCCGGGGGGGGGGGTTCTTGCTTCGGCCCCCGTCTGTGTTTCTGCAGAATATCTTACCGTTGACGGAAACCAAAAAGGTTTCTCCCAGCAGGTTGCCCCAGTGAGGTTCAAGGCTGCTGACCTAAAAGGGAAGAGAGAAGGAAACCAGCAGGGGCCTTTGGCCAAAAGAGAACTGACTGATATTGCAAGAGAATCTCACTTACATCCGTAATGCCCAGAGCTGAAGAAATCAACACGGCTTTATGGCTGAAAGGCAGAAAAGAGAATTTATTCATCGTCAAAGAAAGTCACAAAATCCCCTACTAGACTTTCTCATCATATTGTGTAGGCATTTGGGGGGAAATTAGATAGATAGATAGATTAGATAGATAGATAGATAGATAGATAGATAGATAGATAGATAGATAGATAGATAGATAGATAGATAGATAGATAGATAGATAGATAGATAGATAGATAGATAGATAGATAGATGGATGGATGGATGGATGGATGGATGGATGGATGGATGGATGGATGGATGGATGGATGGATGGATGGATGGATGGATGGAGATAAGAGATGATAGATAGATAGATAGATAGATAGATAGATAGATAGATAGATAGATAGATAGATAGATAGATAGATAGATAGATAGATAGATAGATAGATAGATAGATAGATAGATTGTTGTTGTTGTTGTTAATTGCGAAGTCGTGTCCGACCCATCGCGACCCCATGGACAACGTTCCTCCAGGTCTTCCTGTCCTCTACCATCTTCTGGAGTCCATTTAAATTCACACCTACTGCTTCAGTGACTCCATCCAGCCATCTCATTCTCTGTCGTCCCCTTCTTCTATTGCCCTCAATCTTTCCCAGCATTAGGCTCTTCTCCAGTGAGTCCTTCCTTCTCATTAGGTGGCCAAAGTACTTGAGTTTCAGATAGATAGATAGATAGATAGATAGATAGATAGATAGATAGATAGATAGATAGATAGAGATAGATGGGTGGGTGGGTGGGTGGGTGGGTGGGTGGATGGATGGAGGGATGGACGGACGGACGGACGGACGGATGGACAGAGGGAGGGAGGGAGGGATGGAGGGAGGGAGAGAGGGATGGAGGGAGGGAGGGGGATGGATGGATGGATGGATGGATAGATGGATAGAAGGAGGGAGGGAGGGTGGGATAGATGGATGGAGGGAGGGAGAGAGGGATGGATGGAGGGATGGGGGATGGAGGGATGGAGGAATAGAGGGATGGATGGATGGGCAGACAAGAAAAATGATTGACAGACAAAACAGAAAAATAGATAGATAAGAGAGAGAGAGAGAGAGAGAGAGAGAGAGAGAGAGAGATCTGGTATATATAAATAGGCCTTGAATGGGACCGTTAAATAGATCAATTGAGACATAAGGAATGTGGCCTAGCAGTTCACAGCCCCGTGGTAGGTTTTATCAGAAGATTTCCATGGAAAGAAAGAAAGAAAGAAAGAAAGAAAGAAAGAAAGAAAGAAAGAAAGAAAGAAAGAAAGAAAGAAAGAAAGAAAGAAAGAAAGAAAGAGGGAGGGAGGGAGGGAGGGAGGGAAGGAAGGAAGGAAGGAAGGAAGGAAGGAAGAAAAAGAAGGAAGGAAGGAAGGAAGGAAGGAAGAAAGAAAGAAAGAAGAAGAAAGAAAGAAAGAAAGAAAGAAAGAAAGAAAGAAAGAAAGAAAGAAAGAAAGAGAAAATATATGCATACCTTGTTTTCTCCTCCTTTTCTGAAATGCATAAATATGTCTGTAGGGCCCCCCCCCCCCATTATTTTCTGGAGGGAATTCTTCCAGGGCGTACTGAATAAATAATTGCAGTGAGCTGCGATTATTGGTTTGGGGGGAGGGGTTTGTTCTGCAACCTCATCCTAACGGGGCTCTTCGTTTCGCAGAGATCAATTTCTTAGCAGGCTCAGAAAGAAATTTTGATCCAGGTCAAACAGAAGAAACTGCATCTGATGGCTTGATTCCTAAATAAGGATAGGAAGTTTTAGCTTACCCTGTTTTGGGGCAACCAATCTATCACACGAATCCATCATGGCTTAGAAATGGCCTGTTGTACGAGCACGGCCATCACGGTTGACCCAGAAGATATGGTCCGACAAGTCAAGACGGTAATGATGCAAGACCATAAAAAAGGAGCAGAGTTTCAATCACCTTGATTTTTGGGCATCTCTGTGGACATCCCTGAGAGCCAATCATTTTGTCTACCTGGGGGACAGGATATCTTATTGAAGGCAAACCCAGATGGGGGTTCCCAAGGCAGAGTGGGCAACAGATCTTCTTCATAACGGAGGTCCCAAAGAACATTGGAGGTCTGGCAAGAAGAGAACCAGGTCTCACCCTGAGATGGACAAGGAGACATATAGATAGCCTTTGGTCAACGAGAAGGTCGCAGTCAGGCTGAGGGTCTGCAGATAGACAATGGAGAGAAGAGAGAGCCATTAGACCAGGAGCGTCCAACGTTGACTTGGGGACTTCAACTTCCAGAACTGAAGAGCATCTAAACCAGGGATGTCCACCCTTGACAACTTTAAGACTTGGGGACTTCAACTCAAGAATTGAAGAGCATCAAATCAAGAATGTCCACCCCTGGCAACTTTAAGACTTGGGGACTTCAACTCAAGAATTGAAGAGCTTCTAAACCAGGAGTGTCCACTCTTGACAACTTTAAGACTTGGGGACTTCAACTCAAGAATTGAGGAGCATCTAAACCAAGAATGTCCAACCTTAGCAACTGGAAGACTTGGGGACTTCAACGCCCAGAATTCCCCAGCCAGCCTTGACCAAAGTTAGAACATCTCCTAGAGGTCAACAGTCATCCTGGGAAGCCAAGCTGAGACTGCTGGGGCTCCTTAGAGGTGGGCGGGGTTGACGTCCCTCTTGGAAAATGACTACGGAGGTCGTGGAGCCATCCGGGTTCTTGACGAAGAACTCAAGTTGGACCGAAACCTGGACTATGGCAACGTCATTCCCAAAGTGAATCACGGGACTTTGCAAGAGGCTGATCCGGAAATACAGGATGGCTGGAGGAAAATGGGGTGGTGAAAAGGAAAACAAATGGAGGAAGCGAATCCCAAATACCCCAGCTGCAAAGTCCTGCAGGGATGTTACTTACCAAGGAGATGAAGGAAGGTGGCTGTAAAAAAAGAGAGCGAAAATCTGAGTATGGCATTTGGCGGAAGGAAACATAGAGTGAAATCGAATAACGGAAGGAATCTTGGGGGTCTTCTACTCCAGCCCCCTGGTGAAGTAGGAGTCCCTAGCCTAGACAAGTGGCTGTCCAAATCTCTTCTTAAAAACTTCCAGTGCTGGAGCACCCACAACTTCTGGTGGTAAGCTGTTCCACTGGTTAATTGTTCTCACTGTCTGGAAATTCCTCCTTATATTCTAGGTTGCTTCTCTCCTTGATGAGTTTCCACCCGTGACTTCTTGTCCTGCTTTCAGGTCCTTTGGAGAATAGGTGGACACCCCCTCCTCTTTGTGGCAGCCCCTGAAGTATGGGAATACTGCTATCATGTCCTTCTTCTTCTTCCTTTCTTCCTTCCTTCCTTTCTTCCTTCCTTCCTTCCTTCCTTCCTTCTTCTTCTTCTTCCTTCCTTCCTTCCTTCTTCCTTTCTTCCTTCCTTCCATCCATCTTTCCTTTCTTTCTTTTTCTTTTCCATTTATTCATACAAAATACAATTAACCATTGGTACCCGCCTGCCCATTCCCCCCAGGCTGCGTCCACCCTCTCTAAACCTTCGCTACTTCCCTCCTCTTTCTCTCCTCCCCTCCTACTCTCTTCCCCTCCCCTTCTCCTCTAACCAAATTGGATCATATCATTGAGGTAGCCAAGGGGCCTGGATATTCAGAGTTCTTTGCTCACTCGGGGTTGCATCTATCAATGATCTGCAATGCCTATGGACATTCCCAATCCTTGTATGCCCCACCATTCCACTCAGAGCTGAAGAAGCTTCTGGGATGAGAAGCAACAAGTCTTCAAAGAACAAACAAGGAAGTCCAGTTGCCTCTTGAAGACGCACCTTTGGGACAACCACGCCCTGGATGACTGAGAACCTCCATGGACATTTAGTCATGTACTTTGGGAGGGACACTCTTCAAAGGGTGTGGGAGCATGAACGCATGTCCAGAAAACATTGCAGACTACAGGAACCATTTGCGCTTCAGTTGGAGATGCAGACCACACAGACTCATCCCCATCATCCTGCGCCCGTCTCCAACCATGAAGGGACCCAGGGCAGAAAACATCGTGCAGCCCAGAAAGTTTCACACCCATTTGCACCACTCAGCTGACCCTGAGGACACAGGTCAACCTCCAAATGGCCTCAACGACTCTCTAAAAGAAGGCAAAGGACCAGCTGTCTGCAAGGAGTATAAATCCTTCCCTTCCCCACCATTTGGTCAGAACCTGAGGAAGCTTCTGAGATGAGAAGTGAAACATCTTCAAAAGAAAAGCCAACACAGTGCTGGGCTGCATTAACAGAGGGATAGAATCAAGATCACATGAAGTATTAATACCACTTTACAAGGCCTTGGTAAGGCCACACTTGGAATCCTGCATCAGTTTTGGTCACCACGATGTAAAAAAGATGTTGAGACTCTAGAAAATGGGCAGAGAAGAGCAACAAAGATGATGAGTGGACTGGAGGCTAAAACATACAAGGAACAGTTGCTGGAATTGGGTATGTCTACTTTAATGAAGAGAAGGACCGGGGGGACATGATAAGCAGTCTTCCAGTATCTCAGGGGCTGCCGCAAAGAAGAGGGAGTCAAGCTCTTCTCCAAAGCGCCTGAAGGCAGGACAAGAAGCAACGGATGGAAACTGACCAAGGAGAGAAGCAACCTGGAACTAAGAAGAAACTTCTTGACAGTGAAGACAATTAACCAGTGGAACTACCTGCCTCCAGAAGCCGTGAATGCTCCAACACTGGAAGTTTTTAAGAAGAGACTGGACAGCCATTTGTCTGAAAAGGTATAGGGTTTCCTGCCTGAGCAGGGGGTTGGACTAGATGACCTCCAAGGTACCTTCCAACTTTATTATTATTATTATGAGAAAACAAGACAGTCCAATTGCATCCTGAAAAAGCCCCTTTGGGACAATGATCTTCAATGATCAAGACGATCAGAACAACAGGGAAGACAGGAGAAAAATCAATGTCCTTGTTCTTTCCCAAACTGATGTGCCTGTTTTCAATTCAAACAGAGCTCGAAAGAAGCGGACAGCAACCAGCAAGAAAAATGTGGAGGACACACAGAGATGGGTGTGCAGAAAGACACCGTTTTGAAGAAACTAAGATGGCTTTTCCATTTCAATGTTCTTGGTCATCTTCGGAGACCTTATCTGGTCTTATTCTAGTTTAACAGAATCACAGAGTTGGAAGGGACCTTGGAGGTCATCTAGTCCAACCCCCTGCTCAAGCAGGAGACCCCATAACCTTCCCGACAGATGGTTGTCTGGTCTCTTCTTAAAAATGTCCGGTTTTGGAGCACCCACAATATCTGGAGGAAAGCCATTCCACTGGTTAATTGTTCTAACTGTCAGGAAGTTTCTCCTTAATTCTAGGTTGCTTCTCTTTTTGATTAGTTGCCATCCATTGCTTCTGGTCCTGCCTTCAGGGGCTTTGGAGAATGTTAACCCCCTCCTCTTTGGGGCAGCCTCTCAAAGTCTGCTATCCTGTCCCCCCTAGTCCTTCTTTTCTCTAGACTCAAGTCCTTGCTACCAATTTTCATATGTTTTTGTCTCCAGGCCTTTAATCATCTTGGTTGCTCTTCTCTGCCCTCTTTCTAAAGTCAAAACATCTTTTTTTATATCATGATGACCAGAACTCAATTCATTGCATTCAGCTCTCAAAAAAATACCATTATGCATATACCCCCCTACACACACACACACACACATATGACACAGAGAATCATCAGAGTCTAGTTCCAAACGTATACATATACATGGGGGGGGGGGGAAGGAATCCTGTGAATTTGCAAGACGCAGGGCCTAAGGAGCCAGCCACGCTGTGGCAGAATCTACCGTCGTAGTTCTGCTCTAAATGCAACACGCTCCTCGACCTCAGCCGCTTTAAGAGAGGGGTACAGGTGGACGTCGGAAAGGTCCCACTCACACAGAGCCACCGATGGTCAGGCGGATCCCGTTCACCACTTCACCTCCTGTGAGCCCGGGCACGTAGTTGAGTTTGTGTTTTGTGATCGCCACGTCTGCAATACTGAGGCTGAAAAGAGAAGGAGAAAGTCAGAGGGAGCGAATGGCGAAGGTTGTTCTGCCGATGAAATGAAGGAAGGACCGAGTGTAGGAGATGAAATGGCTGCCACCATTTGCACATGGCAGAGCGATCAAGCCCCTGGGCTGATACGTTGATCAAAACCTCTTGCCCTCTCCCATTCACTGACTCATAGCATCCCAGGGCCGGTAGGGACCCTGAAGGTCTTCTAGTCCAACCCCAGCCAAGCCAGAAGTCCTGGTATTATCCTGGACAAATGGTTGTTCAATCTTTTCTTGAAAACCCAAAGGTGCTTTTTCACGAGGCAACTGGACTTGTTGTTGTTAATAATAATAATAATAATAATAATAATAATAATAATAATAATAATAAGTGATTGAAAACAAAGAAATAAAACTGTGGCAAAAGCAAGCAAGGGTAGTACCAATAGTCATAGGCGCCTTGGGTGCAATCCCAAAACAACTGGAGCACCACTTGAACACCATCATCAGCATTGACAAATTCGCGATTAGTCAATTGCAAAAGGCGGCCTTATTAGGAACTGCTTCCATCCTGCGACGAGATCTGTAATAACATCAAACATCCACATCTGTCTATCCCAGGTCCTGGGTAAGGACTCGATAGGTAGACAAAGTGCCAAATCCAGTCTGAACATCTGGCTGACTGTGCGATGATCCATAATAATAATAATAATAATAAAGTTGGAAGGGACCTTAGAGGTCATCTAGTCCAACCCCCTGCTCAGTAGGAAACCCTATGCCATTTCAGACCAAAGGCTGTCCAGTCTCTTCTTAAAAACTTCCAGTGTTGGAGCATTCACCACTTCTGGAGGCAGGTTATTCCACTGCTTAATTGTTCTCACTGTCAGGAAGTTTCTCCTTAGTTCCAGGTTGCTTCTCTCTGTGATGAGTTTCCATCCATTGCTTCTTGTCCTGCCTTCAGGCACCTTGGAAAATAGCTGGACTCCCTCTTCCTTGGGGCAGCCCCTGAGATACTGGAAGGCTGCTATCATGTCCCCCCTTGTCCTTCTCTTCATTAAACTAGACATTCCCAATTCCAGTAACCATTCCTTCTATGTTTCAGCCTCCAGCCCCCTGATCCTCTTTGCTGCTCTTCTCTGCACTCTTTCCAGAGTCTCAACATCTTTTTTACATTGTGGTGACCAAAACTGGATGCCGTAATCCAACTGTGGCCTTACCAAGGCCTTGTAAAGTGGTATTAATACTTCACGCGATCTTCACATGTTCCTTTGAAGACGTTTCACTTCTCCTCCAAGAAGCTTTTTCAGCTCTGACTGGATGGTGGGGAATGGAATAGAATAGACTGGAATAGAAGCTGGAAGGGACCTTGGAGGTCTTCTAGTCCAGCCCCCTGCTCAAGCAGGAGAGCCTGTACCATCTCAGACAGGTGACTGTCTAGCCTCTTCTTAAAAATCTCCAGCGATGGAGCGCCCACGATTTCTGGTGGCAAACTCTTCTGCTGGTTGATTGTCCTCACTGTCAGGAAGTTTCTCCTTAATTCCAGGTTGCTTGCAGGCAGCTGGTCAGGAATAGGAATATAAATCCTTCCACTCCACACCATCCACGCAGAGTTGAAGGAGCTTCTTGGATGAAAAGCGAAACGTCTTCAAAAAAAAAAAGAAGAAATTCCAGTTGCCTCGTGAAGAAACACTTTTTGGATAACTAGGACCTGGGTGACTGAGAATCCCCATGGACATCTTTTTTGTGTCAAGGTGACCAAAGCTGGGCACAGTGTTTCAAGTGTGGTCTCACAAGTGCCATACGGAGCAGTTGTCATGCTTCCGACAGATGAAACTCTTCCAAGAACTTCGAGGCATTGTTTACCTTAAAGAATCTTTATTTGAGTAGCATAGCATCGGCACACGTACATAGGCCAAGCCAAAATCTGAATTCCCCTCCCCTGAGCACATAGTATCAAAGCACAATTCCCTTCTCCAGTTAGCAGTCATAAATCACATTCTCCAATTAGCTTGAAATGCAGGCTTTCCCTCCAGTTCTTCAATCCGCCATGCCTTATCATCTCTTATTTCAAAAAACCTTGGTTCTCACCCTACTTCCATGTCTAACTGAACTCCCATGCACATTCCTCCTCCTCCTCCTCCCGTATCATCTAATTCTAACTCTAATTCTAAGAGTAAAACAGGAGAAGGAAAATGGCTGCATCTCCATATGTTGTCAAAGCAAGAGCATCTGATGTTAGCAGCGTTGACAGCAGTCCTGTGACGTCCCGTGGTTCCTTCCTAAGCTTCACCTAACGTTCCTCAAAGACCCTTAGTGCAAAACATCTCTGCAGACCTGTCTCCTTGATGACCACCTATCCGGTGATCTTCAATAACCCAAGCAGTCCTGACAGTGGAATATCTGCAAGTGCAATCTTCTTCAAGTGGTTCTGCAGAAGGCCGTCCAGTTTCAGCTGATCGCCCACAACTAGAAGAGAATCAGTTCCACCCGTGAGAACAAGCTTCTGATTCTCCATCCTTAAAGCAGGACCTTCTTCCCACCCTCCACGTGTAGTAAATAGCCAGGGCCAAGACAAACTATCCTTGGGGCTTGAAGGCCACATCTGGGGTGGCTTCATAAGCTGGGGGTGGCTTCACGAGATGGCTAAGCCCAGAATGAGTCCCCTTGGAGGGGAGAGGCGCAGATCAAAATTTAATAAATCAATCAAATCAGTGGTGGGATTCAAATAGGTGAACAACCGGTTCTGTCCTGCCTTCAGGAGAATAGGTTGACCCCCTCCTCTTTGTGGCAGCCCTTCCAACAGTGGAAAACTATCGTGCCCCCCAAGTCCTTTTTTTCCAGGGATCTTCAAACTTGGCCCTTTTGTGACTCGTGGACTTCAACTCCCAGAATTCCTCAGCCAGGCATGCTGGCTGAGGGATTGTGGGAGTTGTAGTCCACTCCTCTTAAAGTCTATATCAGCAGTCTTCAAACTTGGCCCTTTTGTGACTCGTGGACTTCAACTCCCAGAATTCCTCTGCCAGGCACGCTGGCTGAGGGATTCTGGGAGTTGTAGTCCACTCCTCTTAAAGTCTATATCAGGAGTCTTCAAACTTGGCCCTTTTGTGACTCGTGGACTTCAACTCCCAGAATTCCTCTGCCAGGCATGCTGGCTGAGGGATTCTGGGAGTTGTAGTCCACTCCTCTTAAAGTCTATATCAGGAGTCTTCAAACTTGGCCCTTTTGTGACTCGTGGACTTCAACTCCCAGAATTCCTCTGCCAGGCACGCTGGCTGAGGGATTCTGGGAGTTGAAGTCCACTCCTCTTAAAGTCTATATCAGGAGTCTTCAAACTTGCTCCTTTTGTGACTTGTGGACTTCAACTCCCAGGCACGCTGGCTGAGGAATTCTGGGAGTTGAAGTCCACAAGTCATAAAAGGGCCAAGTTTGAAGACCCCCTGTTCTTTTCTCTAGACTGGCCAAACCCAAAAGCTGCAACCATTCTTCATATGTTTAGGCCCAGCTCTCTAGAAAACAAGCAACCCAGGTTTTACCTCAGCATTTGATCACGTGACCACGGGGACGCTGCTACAGTCTTAAGTATGAAAAACAGTCATAAGTCAATAATAATAATAATAATAATAATAATAAATGTGCCCCAGCTCTTGCCTATCTAGAGAATACAGAATAGAATAACAGAATATCAGAGTTGGAAGGGGCCCTGGAGGTCATCTAGTCCAACCCCCTGCTCAGGCAGGAAACCCTAGACCATTTCAGACAAAGGGCTGTCCAGTCTCTTCTTAGAAACCTCCAGGGCTTTTCAAACAGTCACTCAACGAACTGCGGTGAGTTGAGGACCACATATATTTCCGCCACAGTCACCGCCATTTTAACGACTTAAAGTATCTTCCTTCGGGAGAAAATGGCGGAGACTCTAAACTGCTTACTTGACTCGTATTCTCCAAAAACTGAACATGGAGATGATGGCCACTTTCTTCCCTTCTGCAAAGTGGAGCAGGCTCCCGAGAAGGAGAAGTCCCAGAATCTTCCACATCTTCTTGGTGGGGGGAGGGGGGTCACACCTGTCATTTAAAACATAAAAATCACTCCTCCGAAGGCTAATTTTTTTTCCCTACAGTTTACATGCAGAAATGAGGATCTTATTGGGTAGAAAGTTGTAAAGCTGGTTGCCCAGCCACCTACAGGGCTGACTCCATTGAAAGAACGAGTGGGGCGGGGTTGAAATATTTGTATGCCAGGGTTGACCTGGGGGGGTGCTCTCTGAACTGGGTGGTTTCCTTGAAGTGTTTTTATGACCCAGCTAGACTTGTACGTAAACGTAGAGCAAACCTCTAGTACTGATGATGTTTCTGAGTTGGGTAATGAAACTTCTGCAAGAAACAACCAAGCTCAGAGAGCAAAACAGTCCTCCTCCTCTCCCTCTTCCTCCTCCTCCTCCTCCTCTTCCTCCTCCTCCTCCTCCTCTTCCTCCTCCTCCTCCCTTCTAGCCCTGATGACGTTACCTAGTTGGGTCATGAAACATCTGCAAGAAATCAACCAAGCTCAGAGAACCTCAAGGAACCCATAATCCTCCTCCTCCTCCTCCTCGCAAACTCCTCTCCCTTCTAGCCCTGGTGATGTTACCTAGTTGGGTAATAAAATGTCTGCAAGAAAACAACCCAGCTTAGAGATCACCAAGGAGCCCACAATCATCATCATCATCATCTTTCTCCTCCTCTTCCTCCTCCTCCTCTCCACAAACCCCACTCCCTTCTAGCCCTAGTGATATTACCTAGTTTGGTAATGAACTGTCTACAAGAAAACAACCAAGCTCAGAGAGCATCAAGGACTCCATAGTCCTCCCCCTCCCCCCCTCCTCCTCCTCTTTATCAACTCCACGGGTATTGATGATGTCCCTTAATTGGCTCATCAAACATCTTCAAGAAAACAACCAAATCCAGAACGCACCAAGCACACACACACACAGAGACGCACCCAATAAAAACCTCAATACAGTCCTGCGTCCTCCCACATTGAGGATTTGGGGTGTTCATATTTGCAAACAAAATACAAAATAGGAGGAGGAGGAGGAGAAGAGAGGAGGAGCAGGAGAGGGAGAGGGAGAAGGAGGGGAAGGGGAAGGGTTAAGGGAGGTAGCTGGAGGGGGAGGAGAGAATTAGGAGAATTAGGAGAAGGGGAAGAAGAGAAGGGGAAGGAAAGGAGGAGGAGGAGGAGGAGGAGAGGAGGAGGAAATGAAGAGAAAGAGAAGGAGAAGTGAAGGAGAAGGAGAAGGCGAGAAGGAGGTAGGTGGTGGTGGTGGAGGAGGTGGTGATACTGGAAGAGGAGGAGGAGGAGGAGGAGGAGGAGGAGGAGGAGGAGGAGGAGGAGGAAGAGGAGGAATGACTGTGGGTACTCTGTGAGCTTGGTGGTTTTCTTGCAGACATTTCATGACCCAACCAAGCCATGTCATCAGTGCTAGAAGGGAGTGGGACTTGCTGAGAGGAGGAGGAGGAGGAGGAGGAGGAGGAGGAGGAGGAGGAGGAGGAAGAGGAGGAATGACTGTGGGTACTCTGTGAGCTTGGTGGTTTTCTTGCAGACATTTCATGACCCAACCAAGCCATGTCATCAGTGCTAGAAGGGAGTGGGACTTGCTGAGAGGAGGAGGAGGAGGAGGAGGAGGAGGAGGAGGAGGAGGAGGAGGAGGAGGAGGAGAAGGAGGTGGTAGCTGGAGGAGGAGGAGATATGCTTTCCTTTACTGCCTAGGAACTTAATTCTCACACAGCTGCATGCTGACGTATCTTTCTTGGTCAAGGAATGTCTGAATTTGGCCAAAGCCATTCCAGACCTTCTGGTTTGGCCCATCAGTGTCTGAAGACCTACCAGAGGTGGGAAATTGTCCTGAGAAATATCTGGAACCCTTATCCAAGGACTGTGTGGATGGACCCTCAGAGCTGAGGGCTGCCTCCTGGTCTTTCTGCTGCTCTCTTAAGCAGCTTGGAGTTGGCCAACTTTATATGCTGAATTTCTATCCAGGAATGAGGAAAACCTATGCAAATCATTGGTCTCCCCTTGGGTTTTATGAACTATTGAGGGGGCCAAATCGCGTCAGAAGATAACCAAAGAAGGAAGGACTGGAATCTTTTATTGACCATCAGTTTCTTCCCTCGACTCTTGAACTCGACCCTAAAGATGGATATCCGAAGTTGATCACCCCCGTGAACTTTGCTTATCTAGACAATCCCATCCTGCCAGCTTTACCTGTGCTTCAACATGGAGGTGGAAGGGACCCTTGGAGGTCTTCTAGTCTCCATCTCAACTGATCATGCCTGCCTTACGTACAGCACGTTTGAACCTAGTCCTTGATGCTCTCTGAGCTGGGTTGTCTTCTTGAAGACCTTTCTTGACCCAACTAGGCTCTACCCAACACTGATGATGTTCCCTAGTTGAACCTCTGCAAGAAAAACAATCAAGCTCAGAGTGCACCAAGGAAAGTTCTCCTCTTCCTCCTCCTCCTCTCTTCCTCCTCTTCCTCCTCCACCACCACCACCTCCTCCTCCTCCAACCCCATCCCCTTCTAGCACTGATGACATAGTAATAGTAATAGTAGTAAAGTTGGAAGGGACCTTGGAGGTCATCTAGTCCAACCCCCTTCTCAGGCAGGAAACCCTACACCATTTCGGACAAATGGCTGTCCAATCTCCTCTTAAAGACTTCCAGTGTTGGAGCATTTACTGCTTCTGGAGGCAGGTTGTTCCACTGGTTAATTGTTCTCACTGTCAGGAAGTTTCTCCTTAGTTCTAGGTTGCTTCTCTCCTTGATGAGTTTTCACCCGTTGCTTCTTGTCCTGCCTTCAGGCGCTTTGGAGAATAGCTTGACTCCCTCTTCTTTGGGGCAGCCCCTGAGATATTGGAATACTGCTATCATGTCCCCCCTTGTCCTTCTCTTCATTAAACTAGACATACCCAATTCTAGCAACCGTTCCTTATATGTTTTAGCCTCTAGTCCCCTAATCATCTTTGTTGCTCTTCTCTGTACTCTTTCTAGAGTCTCAACATCTTTTTTACATCGTGGTGACCAAAACTGGATGTCTTAGTTGGTCATGAAACATCTTCAAGAAAGCAACCAAACTCAAAAAGCATCAGGTACCCCCACAGTATTCCTCCTCCTCCTCCTCCTCCTCCACTCTCTTCTAGCACTGATGATGTGCCATAGTTGGTCATGAAACATCAGCAAGGAAACAGCCAAGCTCAGAGACCACCAAGGACCCCAAAGTTTTCATTCCGTCCACCGATTCCGCCTTGAGGCCCAAGAGAGCAGGCCCCTTGTCCTTTCCACCACCTTCTGATAAATGAGGGTGTCAGCCAGAGTAGACAAGGACTTGTGGGACCTTAAGTTTTACCTGAGTTAGAATTCCAGCAGACAGAAGAATAATTGCTATCATCGCCCTTCTTGAATTGTTGGTTATCTAACGAAGAAAGGACTTGTCCATATACCTGAGTTATCTCCTCCGAGCCTCGCTTCTATTTCTCTCTCCTTTTGCTCTTACCCAAACCCTCAACAGACCGTGATTCATGAACTGTCTTTCCTTTATGTTCGCTGCAACACATCCCCATCTCCATCACTGTGCAGGTTCTGAGGTTTCGTTTGATAAAAAAAAAAATACAGGAAACCAGAAGTTGCTTCCAAGCTTTACGTCTTTATTCAGCTGAACAAAGACGGGCTCCTCTAAAAGAGAGAGAAAAGGCCCAAATATCAGAAAAGCCTTATTTTTATACCTTCTTTGATTACATAAGCAATTCTCCCAGCAAAGCTGACACACAGAAGATCAAGACTTCGCCCTTTAAGGCTGGCACACTGTAGATAAGAAGGGAGAAAGCAGAAGTAGCTAGAAATGTTCCTTTTTGGGTGTTTCCCCAAGACACTAATCATCATCATCATCATCATCATCCCAGGTCCTGGGTAAGGACTCGATAGGTAGACAAAATGCCAAATCCAGTCTGAACATCTGGCTGACTGTGCGATGATCCATAATAATAATAATAAAGTTGGAAGGGACCTTGGAGGTCATCTAGTCCAACCCCCTGCTCAGGCAGGAAGTCCTATACCATTTCAGACAAAGGGCTGTCCAGTCTCTTCTTCCGACAAGTGCAGTCAGTGGGGGAAGCTGGATTCACTTACTGACGGTGTGGTTCACTTAACGACTGCAGTGGTTCGCTTAAGAATTGTGGCAAAAAATGGGTCATAAAATTGGGGAGGGATGGAACCACTTTAGTTTTCGTTCTGTAGCTCATTAATTAATTAAGGGAAAGCCTTAATTGCTGGAGTGGTGCTAGGCAAGGAAGGCCTGGAGCTTGGCCCAGAGGCTTGGAAAGGATACAAAATGAGAGTTCAGGGCACAAAGACCTGAATACATGTAGTCCTCAATTTACGACTGTTCATTTAGTGACCGCCCAAAAGTTACAGTGGTCCTGAAAAAAAAAAAGACTTATAATGGATCCTCACACTTTGCTGCCTCCCCACAATCGTTTGATCACAATTTGGATGCTTCACAACCAGCAGGTATCTAGGACCATCGTGTGATCGCCATTTGTGACCACCCCAGCTGCCTTATAATAGTAATAATAATAATAATAATAACAACAACAACAACAACAACAGGTCCACAACAACAACAACAACAACAACAACAGGTCCTGGGTAAGGACTCAATAGGTAGACAAAATGCCAAATCCAGTCTGAACATCTGGCTGACTATGCGATGATCCATAATAATAATAATAATAAAGTTGGAAGGGAACTTGGAGGTCATCTAGTCCAACCCCCTGCTCAGGCAAGAAACCCTATACCATTTCAGACAAATGGCTGTCCAGTCTCTTCTTAAAAACTTCCAGTGTTGGAGCATCCACAGCTTCTGGAGGCAGGTTGTTCCACTGGTTAATTGTTCTAACTGTCAGGAAGTTTCTCCTTAGTTCCAGGTTGCTTCTCTCCTTGGTCAGTTTCCATCCGTTGCTTCTTGTCCTGCCTTCAGGGGCTTTGGAGAATAGCTTGACTCCCTCTTCTTTGGGGCAGCCCCTGAGACACTGGAAGGCTGCTATCATGTCCCCCCCCTTGTCCTTCTCTTCATTAAACTAGACATACCCAATTCTAGCAACCGTTCTTTGTATGTTTTAGCCTCCAGCCCCCTGATCATCTTTGCTGCTCTTGTCTGCACTCTTTCCAGAGTCTCAACACCTTTTTTACATCGTGGTGACCAAAACTGGATGCAGGATTCCAAGTGTGGCCTTACCAAGGCCTTGTAAAGTGGTATTAATACTTCACATGATCTTGATTCCATTCCTCTGTTAATGCAGCCCAGCACTGTGTTGGCTTTTTTGGCAGCTGCAGCACACGGCTGCCTCCTATTTAAGGGATTGTCCACTAGGACTCCGAGGTCCCTCTCACAGTTACTACTATTGAGTAGCGAAGGACATGGAGTTACGGTTCCTTGGTGAAGTTCATAAAAGCTCAATGCCCATATTCAGCTGGCAGTTGCAAATTGTGTGGAACGCTAAAAACGCAAGAAGGAATGTTAAATCTTGCATTAATTGGCTCAACTTCTTGGTACTCGTAAAAGAGCTTCCTGCTTCTTCATTCTGTTAAACTGGTTTCATAACTAGACGAAACGGGTCTATTGAAACGTGTGATTGACTGAAGCATAGATAAGGAATATCTGTTTGCTTTGAAGAAGTTCAAATCTTCACGCCAAGTTGATTCAGGCCACCTGTGAGCTTGGTTCCTTTCTCACATGTGTCTCTTTTTTATATATTGTGGGAACCAAAGCTTCACATGATCTACTAAGACGATTAAAGGCCTGGAGACCGAAAGAAATAAAGTATTATTCAGAAATTTCTGTGAAAAGCAGAAGCCAACTGAAGATCAGAAATAATAATATATATCTTATCTAAGTATTGGACAGGTACAAATGTGAAAAGCAGAAGTTGCTTAGCTAACTGAAATTGCAAGCAGAGGAAATATCGAAATAACTATAGGAGCCACAGAAAATTAGAGGATGAAAGATAGGATGTGGACAATGGGGCTTCCTGGAACATGGGAAGGACAGCGGTTTTAGGCGGTCCAGATAGTTTATCACAGCGATTCTCAACTGGTGGGTCGGGACCCCATTTGGGGTCGAACGACCATTTCACGGAGGTCGCCAAACAACGCAGTCCGCCATTTTTTCCCCCTTTTCCTTAGCTGTGCTACTCCTTTTTATTCTATTGGCTTTTGAAAGCCAATAGAATAGACTCTCTTGAATAGAGTCTAATTCTATTGGCTTTCAAAAGCCAATAGGAATTGTCCAGGCTGTCTCTGCCCTGCTGAGCCTGCCAAAAGTCCCATTCTGCAAACGGTGCTGCAAGTTGTCTGCAGCGAAGGCGAGCTGTCTGGAAGTTTCCACCCCTCCCTGCTGAGCAACTACTAAAAATGTAAGTAAAAGAGGGCCAGGGGTGGGAGGCGGGAGGCCGGCGGGCGCAAGGAGGGTTGCTGGCGTGGGGCGCGGCGGGTGCCTTACCTCCCTTGGCTGGGCCAGCTGGTGGCCCAGCCGGTGGTCGGCCTGCGCCTTCGCTGTTGCTTGCCAGCTACGCCTCAGCCGGCACAGGGGGCGGCACCACGCAGGCGCGGCGCTCCCGGGCAGGGAAAGTCCTCGACGTACGACCAGTTGGGTAGTCCTCGACTTACGACCGGTTGAGTAGTCCTCGACTTACGACCAGTTGGGGGTCATGGCATTAAAAGGGTTGAGAACCACTGGTTTATCGGATGATTAGGGAAGGGGGCGTTGAGTGCGATAGGGGAGGGGGGAATCTGTGTCGGAGTAGGATATAAAAATGTGTTGAGGGAAGTCAGAGCCCCAGAGAAGGAAATATTAAAAAGGCAGAAAAATATATTTCCTCAAAAAGGATTTTTAAAAGCAGAAGCCAACTCTGCCCCCAAATCTCTCTATCCCAAACAGGAGCCAGCTTTATACAAATGCAAATGTAACCATCAGAAAGTCGGAGCCAGAAAAGTCAAGAAGATAAAGAGACCTAAAATCTGCATAGCCCACCCAAACTGTAGGAGTCATTAGCCCCATCACCAGGGAAGTGGGATATGATAATAGGATTAAACCACAGATATCAAGGTTTACAAAAACACTCCGAAATAGCCTCAAGGTTCATGCCACAGGAACAGGAAACCATTCCAAACAAAGCTAGAAAAGTGTCCTCCTACATGTCCTCCTTTTTGATATTTGAAGAATAATCTTCAAATAATAAGAGCCGAGGTGGCGCAGCAGTTAGAGTGCAGTACTGCAGGCCACTTTAGCTGACTGTGTTCAGCAGGTCAGCGGTTCAAATCTCACCGGCTCAAGGTTGACTCAGCTTTCCATCCTTCCGGGGTAGGTAAAATGAGGACCCAGATTGTTGGGGGCAATGTAAATATGCTCAGAACGGCGTTCCGGCACCTTTTTTGATGATTTTTTTCCCCCAACTTTTTGCATGAGCTGTGCTACTCCTGCTATTGGCTTTCAAAAGCCAATAGGAATGGCTGCTGAGCCTGCCAAAACACCCGGCTGGCAAACTTTGCACATGCAAGTTGTCTGTATTATTGTTGCAATGAATAAAATGTTTCTTTTATTTATGATATTTTTTTTTAATATCAATTTATTTGTGTCCTCCTTTTCATTGTAAAAAAGTTGGTCACTTTAGTATAAAAACCTACTGCCCGTGTGCTCAACTCCTCTTTCTTCTCCTCTGCTCCTTCCTGCAAGGACCATCTTCCTGCCTCTTCAATAAACTGTAACCATCTTCCCAAAGCAGTCTCATGTTGCTTATTTATTCCCGGCTTGGACGAACCAGGATGAAGACTTCCAACAGTGTCAAACAGCTTTTTAAGCTGTGGCTGAACTCCTGTGTGTGTTTTCAGTCCACCAAGCCTTTGCAAACGCTTCAATTTGAATAAAACTTTGTGGCTGGAATTCCAAGTGAGTTTATTTCCAAACAAGACTAGTAATAGTAATAGTAGTAAAGTTGGAAGGGACCTTGGAGGTCATCTAGTCCAACCCCCTGCTCGGGCAGGAAACCCTACACCATTTTGGACAAATGGCTGTCCAGTCTCTTCTTAAAAACTTCCAGTGTTGGAGCATTCACCGCTTCTGGAGGCAGGTGGTTCCACTGGTTAATTGTCCTCACTGTCAGGAAGTTTCTCCTTAATTCCAGGTTGCTTCTCTCCTTGATGAGTTTCCACCCGTTGCTTCTTGTCCTGCCTTCAGGTGTTTTGGAAAATAGCTTAATTCCCTCTTCTTTATGGCAGCCCCTGAGATATTGGAATACTGCTATCATGTCCCCCCTTGTCCTTCTCTTCGTTAAACTAGACATACCCAATTCTCGCAACCGTTCCTTATATGTTTTAGCCTCCAGTCCCCTAATCATCTTTGTTGCTCTTCTCTGTACTCTTTCTAGAGTCTCAACATCTTTTTTACATCGTGGTGACCAAAACTGGATGCAGTATTCCAAGTGTGGCCTTACCAAGGCATTGAAGAGTGGTATTAATACTTCACGTGATCTTGATTCTATCCCTCTGTTAATGCAGCCTAGCACTGTGTTGGCCTTTTTGGCAGCTGCCGCACACTGCTGGCTCATATTTAAGTGATTGTCTACTAGGACTCCGAGGTCCCTCTCACAGTTACTACTATTGAGCATGGTGCCACCTATGCTGTACTTGTGCATTTGGTTTTTCTTGCCTAAGACTAAAACATATGAAGAACGGTTGCCGGATTTGGCTAGTCTAGAGAAATAAAGGACTGGGGGAGCATGATAGCAGCGTTCCAATATTTGAGAGGCTGCCACAAAGAAGAAGGGGGGGTCAATTTATTTTCCAAAACACCAGCAAGCAGGACAAGAAACAATGGATGGCAACCAAGACAAGAAACCAATCAAGGAGAGAAGCAACCTGGAATTAAGGAGAAACTTCCTGACAGTGAGGACAATTAACCAGTGGAACCACCTGCCTTCAGAAGCGGTGAATTCTCTAACATGGAAGTTTTTAAGAAGAGACTGGACAGCCATTTGTCCGAAATGGTATAGGGTTACCTGCCTGAGCATGCGGTTGGACTTGATGACCTCCAAGGTCCCTTCCAACTTTATTATTATTATGGATCATCGCACAGTCAGCCAGATGTTCAGATTGGATTTGGCATTTTGTCTACCTATCGAGTCCTTACCCAGGACCTGGGATAGGCAGATGTGGATGTTTGATGGTATTACAGATATCGTCGCAGGATGGAAGCAGTTCCTAGTAAGGCCGCCTTTTGCAATTGACTAATAGCGAATTTGTCAATGCCAATGGTGTTCAAGTGGTGCTCCAGTTGTTTTGGGATTGCACTCAAGGCGCCTATGACTATTGGTACTACCCTTGCTTGCTTTTGCCACAGTCTTTCTATTTCTATTTGTAGGTCTTTGTATTTTGTTATCTTCTCCAGTTCTTTCTCGTCTATTCTTCTGTCTCCAGGCACTGCCACGTCCACTCTCCAGACTTTTTTGTCTTTCTTATCGACAATTGTTAAGTCTGGGGTGTTATGTTGCAGGTGCTGACAATTCCCTCCCTTCCTTCCAGCCCACCCCACGTTCCCTGCTTCGGTGGTGTTTTCAATTACACCCATCACTGATTTTGTTTTTCTACATGGAGTGCAGCTGTCTCGGGGAACTGAATGATACCCAGCTATTTGAGTGCTGAGCTGTTTCCATGCTCCACGTTGGCTTTGAAAGCTTGGAAAAACATGCCTAACCTGTTCTCTTGCCTCTCTTATCCCATCTCCGGCCTATTCCCTGCTTTGTCTTTGATTCTCCCCCCTCCAAAAAAAAAAGGCTTCTTAAAAAAAAAACATCAAGGAGCAACTGCCAAATCTCCAAAGGGATTAGCAGCCCAGCAGGAAATGCAATGGGAATCTGTAAGAGTCTGTAAGCACAATAAGAGTTGAGAGTCTGTA
>CM077920.1:206830627-206935107 GCA_039797435.1 Crotalus adamanteus | reverse complement strand
AAATCATACTAACCCTTAACTCTCTTCAAACTTTAACATCATAATTTTATAAACAAATCCATTATTCATAAAATAAATAAATAAAATAATAATAGTAATAATAATAATAATAATAATAATAATAATAATAATAATAATAATAATAATAATAATAATAATAATAATAATAATAGTAAAGTTGGAAGGGACCTTGGAGGTCATCTAGTCCAACCCCCTGCTCAGGCAGGAAACCCTACACCATTTCAGACAAATGGCTGTCCAGTCTCTTCTTAAAAACCTCCAGTGTTGGAGCATTCACTGCTTCTGGAGGCAGGTTGAAATTTTGTAGTTCCATATTTCTTCTGAACATATTCTATCCATCTTCTCCATACGTTAACATATCTCTCTTGTGAATGATCCTTTAGATAAGCAGAAATTTTACCCATTTCTGCTAAATTAGAAACCTTAAATACCCATTCTTCTAAAGAAGGCAAAGAGTCTTTCTTCCAATATTGACCCACCAATAATCTTGCTGCTGAAATACTCCTGACTTTGAAACCCTCTGAACTGCTCATGCATTTTCCGAGCGGAAAAGCCAGCCGGCGTGCTTCAGTTTGAATGTCCGGGCTGATCAGGCTCTTAAAACTATATCTGTGCGCCAAGAGAATAGTTGAATTGCAGCTCCGGGTTCAACTGGCGAGTGGGGGGGGGGGCGGGTCTTCGTTGCTCTCTGAGCTGGGTGGTTTTCTGGCAGATGTTTCATGGCCCAGCTAGGGGACATCATCAGTGCTGGAAGGGGAGGGGGCTTGCAGAGAGGAGGAGAACTACTGTGGGCGCCTTGGTGTTCTCGGACTTTGGGTTTTTCTGCAGACATTTTGTGACCCAACTAGGTGAAAGATGACAGGTAACGCTGCTAGAAGGGAAGGGGGCTTGCAAGGAGGAGGAGGAGGAGGAGATGGGGAAGGAGAAGGAGGAGGAGGAGGAGAAAGAGGAAGAGGAGGAGATGGGGAAGAAGAAGGAGGAGGAAGAGGAGATGGGGAAGGAGAAGGAGAAGGAGGAGGAGGAGGAAAAGGAAAAGGAAGAGGAGAAGGAGGAGAAGGAGGAGAAGAACGAGGAGATGGAGAAGGAGAAGGAGAAAGAGGAGGAGATGGGGAAGAAGAAGGAGGAGAAGGAGGAGGAGGAGATGGGGAAGGAGAAGGAGGAGGAGGAGATGGGGAAGGAGGAAAAGGAGGAGGAGGAGATGGGGAAGGAGAAAGAGAAGGAGGAGGAGAAGAAGAGAGAGGAGGAGGAGAAGGAGGAGAAGGAGGAGAAGGAGAGCTCTCTGAGCTTGGTAATTTTCTTGCAGATGTTTCATGATCCAACTAGGGAACATCATCGGTGCCAGAAGGAAGTGGGATTTGTGGAGGGAGGGAGGAGGAGGAGAAGGAGGAGGAGGACGACGACGACAACGACGATGACGACGACTGTGGGGTCGTTGACAGTTTTCTTGCAGACATTTCATTATCCCGCTAGGTAACTTCATCAGTGCCAGAAGAGTGTGGGGTTTGTGGAATGGAGGGGGAGGAGGGGGAGAAGGAGGAGGAGGAGGAGTTCCTTAGTACTCTATGAGCTTGGTTGGTTTCTTGCAGACGTTTCATTACCCAACTAGGTAACATTATTAGTGCTAAAAAGAAGGGAGGGCTTGCAGAGAGGACAAGGAAAAGGAGGAGGAGGAGGAGGAGGAGGAGGAGGAGGAGGAGGAGGAGGAGGATTGTGACATCCTTGGTGCTCTCAAGCTTGGTTGACTTCTTGCAGACATTTCATTACCAAGGTAAGTAACCTCACCAGCCTTGCACTAAGGTGAATTGCGATATTTCCCTAGATGAAGCAAACATAACCACTGCGCCTTCCTTTTAGGGTGCACTTTTGGGGGCATGATTGGATATCAAGGTGACACTGGCCCAACGAGCTTATCCAGCAGCTGATAAAGTCAGAAGAGGAACAACACATCTAGAAATTCAGGATTGTCAAGTCTTCGGATGAGAGATTACGGGGGCCGAGGGAACACACTCTCCCAAAACATTCAGGGCCATTAATTCGAGTTAATTTTCATTTCGTATTATTAGTTCTTCCAAAGGAACCTGAGCTGTATGCATCGGATGCCCTGGGAGCGCCTCTCTCTGACTGGTGAAGAATTTACTCCTCTCTCTGTGCTAAAACGTCTCCTAGGTTTTCTTTCCTCCCATCACAGTCATGAAATATCTAATTTTAGACACAAGCATCGGTTTCAGCTCGTTCGGACAGCCCACAGACCTGCAGAGTTTGAACGGTCTACAAAAGAAATTAATTTCTGGGTTAAGCAACACCAGCTTCTCTTGGGTGTTAGTGCACCCTACTGGTAGTAAATCGGAGTAGTGTTCAGGGAAGAATGGAAGAGCAAAGCAATGGAATCCCTGGCTGGGGGATTCTGGGATTTGAAGTCCACATGTCTTCACATTGCTAAGTTGGAAAAAAAAAAACTGGTTTACAGTATCTCCCATTAGAACATAGAATCATAGAATCACTGGAGGCTAAAACATACAAGGAACGGTTGCTGGAATTGGGTATGTCTAGTTTAATGAAGAGAAGGATGAGGGGGGACAGGATAGCAGTCTTCCAATATCTCAGGGGCTTCCCCAAAGAAGAGGGAGTCAAGCTCTTCTCCAAAGCGCCTGAAGGAAAGACAAGAAGCAACGGATGGAAACTAATCAAGGAGAGAAGCAACCTGGAACTAAGGAGAAACTTCCTGACAGTTAGAACAATTAACCAGTGGAACAACCTGCCTCCAGAAGCTGTAAATGCTCCAACACTGGAAGTTTTTAAGAAGAGACTGGGCAACCATTTGTCTGGAATGGTATAGGGTCTCCTGCTTGAGCAGGGGGTTGGTCTAGAAGATCTCTAAGGTCCCTTTCACTATTCTATTCTATTCATAGGGCTGGAAGGCATCTTGGAGGTTCTTTGAATGATCTAATCTACCAAGCTCCCTGCAGAACATTGCCATCAGACCAAAGACCCATTAATCTCATAGAATCTTGAAGATGAACAGGAGGCATTCAAAGTCAAAGCAACCGCTGCCATTTGCAGAATAATAGAATAACAGAGTTGGAAGGGACCTTGGAGGTCATCTAGTCCAACCCCCTGCTCAGGCAGGAAACCCTATATACCATTCCAGACAAATGGCTGTCCAGTCTCTTCTTAAAAACTTCCAGTGTTGGAGCATTCACTGCTTCTGGAGGCAGGTGGTTCCACTGGTTCATTGTTCTCACTGTCAGGAAGTTTCTCCTTAGTTCCAGGTTGCTTCTCTCCTTGTTTAGTTTCCATCCATTGCTTCTTGTCCTGCCTTCAGGCACTTTGGAGAAGAGCTTGACTCCCTCTTCTTTGGGGCAGCCCCTGAGATACTGGAAGACTGCTATCATGTCCCCCCTGGTCCTTCTCTTCATTAAAGCAGACATACCCAATTCCAGCAACCGTTCTTCATATGTTTTAGCCTCCAGACCTCTAATCATCTTTGTTGCTCTTCTCTGTACTCTTTCCAGAGTCTCAGCATCTTTTTTACATCGTGGTGACCAAAACTGGATGCCGTATTCCAAGTGTGGCCTTACCAAGGCCTTGTAAAGTGGTATTAACACTTCACGTGATCTTGATTCCCTCCCTCTGTTAATGCACACTTGACACGATCTTCCTGTCTCGGTCGGTCTCCCTGGAAAGTATATATACCAAGCCATGGGCATTCATTTATTTTATTGTTGGTTAGAGGAAAGAATGAAGGATTAGGAATCGAATATGTATTAGCATAGCTCAGGGGTAGGCAATCTCGGCTCTTTTATGACTCATGGACTTCAACTCCCAGAGTTCCTGAGCCACCATGGGGGAACTGTGGCCCCTTCATGACTCGTGGACTTCAACTCCCAGAATTCCTGAGCCAGCATGGGGGAACTACGGCCCCTTCGTGACTTGTGGACTTCAATTCCCAGAATTCCTGAGCCAGCATGGGAGAACTATGGCCCCCTCATGACTGGTGGACTTCAACTCCCAGAATTCCTGAGCCAGCATGGGGGAACTGTGGGCCCCTCATGACTCGTGGACTTCAACTCCCAGAATTCCTCAGCCAGCATGGGGGAACTATGGCCCCCTCATGACTCGTGGACTTCAACTCCCAGAATTCCTCAGCCAGCATGGCTCAGCTTGGAAACCTCTCCCTTTCCCCTCAGCATGGCTGGCTCAGGAATTCTGGGAGTTGAAGTCCACGAGTCATAAAAGAGCCCAGGTTGCCTACCCCTGCCCAAATGCCTGAATTTTGATCATGTGACTGTGAGGAAAAAAATATTTAAATATTTAAACCAGGGGTCTTCAAACTTGGCCCCCTCATGACTCGTGGACTTCAACTCCCAGAATTCCTGAGCCAGCATGGGGGAACTACGGCCCCCTCATGACTCGAGGACTTCAGGAATTCTGGGAGTTGATGTCCGTGAGTCCTAAAAGAGCCGAAGTTGCCTACCCCTGGCATAGCTAATCCCAGACAACTCGTTGATTGGAAAAATTAACATATGTTTATGAAAAAAAACCCAATAAAATCTTTATTTAAAAAAAGAGTCCTATTTGCTCTTCAGCTACTACGCCACCATTTTGACCCACCAAACTGCCACTTTGCTCAGCCACAGAAAAAAAGGGAAAACGGTTCTCCTTCTTCCGAAAGCGCGTAGATTTGCTACACCGATGCCGGGCGCATTCAATCACAGCTCTCCTGCGTGAGCAGCATAGGGCAGTCTGCTTCTGCTCCGTTGAAGGAGGCCGGGTGTTCAGAATGACAAAACGCTGAACGATGCCGCTGGCTATTTAGGAGGCCTTGACACTAATAGGAAATTTTACAACCCAAACCCAGACCCACACATTGAAAATGAGGAGTGATTCATGGCGGCACTGGCAGCGAAGGAGAACTATAGATTAGAAGAAAAGAGACTTTAAAAAAAAAAAAACACAGAGAGAGACGTCAGAAACTCGCCTCTCCAGATAATTAATGCCTAAGAAACCCTGCACGCTTTGAGCAAGCAAATGGCCCCTAATACATTCTGCAAACATCCATCGATCAGAACAGAGCTGGGAGGGAGCTGGGAGGTCTTCTAGTCCAGCCCCCTGCTCAAGCAGGAGATCCTAGACCATCTCAGACAAGTGACTGTCCAGTCCCTTCTTAAAAACCTCCAGGGATGTAAGATTTGGTGGAATATCCAAAAAAAATTTAATAGAAAGATAAAATTCACACCACAATTATTTTTGTTAGGTATTATTGAAGATTGTGATGGTAAAGAGATTATTTTAATGTTGAATTTTATTACGGCAGCAAGGTTATTGATTGGGCAATATTGGAGAAAAGACTCCTTGCCTACCTTAGAGGAATGTTTTTTTTAAAGTTTCTTATTTATCAGAAATGGCAAAAATATCGGCTTATCTGAAAGACCATTCACAAGAGAGATATAACTCTGTATGGAAAAGATGGGTAAATTTTGTTCAGAACAAATATGGGATTAGAACGTATTATTTAGCTTTTGAATAACTTATTGTATAAAGTTGTTATGTTTAGATTTGTTGATTTTATTGTAATGGAGTTAAAGGGGTTTAAAATTTTTTAGGATTTATGTACAATTGTTTGGTGTTTATTTAATTTTTTATGTTTTTTTGTTGTTTTTAGCTCTGTATTCAGCTGTGGGAAGGGGGGGGGATTATTGGGAGGGGGGAGGGAGAGAGGTGGGGAGGGATTTTATTGTAAAATTTTTATAAAAATTTCAATTAAAAAAAAAAAACCTCCAGGGATGGCGCGCCCACGACTTCTGGTGGCAAGCTGTTCCAGTGGTTAACGGTCCTCACTGTTAGGAAGGTTCTCCTTAATTCCAGGTTGCTTCTCTCCTTGAGTAGTTTCTTGTCCTGACCCCCTCGTCTTTGGGGCAGCCCCTCAAATGCTGGAAGACTGCTGTCATGTCCCCCCTAAAATGCTACTTTCTTTTTTTCCTAAGGCAAGCCACGGAATGCAACAGGGTGTAATCCCGGTGGATCTCATTATCACATAAATGACAGCCAGGTTGCTCTAATGGTGAAGGCACCAGGCTAGAAATTGGGCGATGGAGAGTTCTAGTCCCACCTTAAGGCATGAAAGCCACTAGGTGACTTTGGGCCAATCACCAGGAGGCGGTGAGTTCTAGTCCTACCTTAGGCATGAAAGCCAACTGGGTGAGTTTGGGCCAATGACCAGGAGACGGTGAGTTCTAGTCCTACCTTAGGCAGGAAAGCCGGCTGGGTGACTTTGGGCCAATCACCAGGAGACGGTGAGTTCTAGTCCCACCTTAGGCATCAAAGCCAGCTGGGTGACTTTGGGCCAATCACCAGGAGACGGTGAGTTCTAGTCCCACCTTAGACATCAAAGCCAGCTGGGTGACTTTGGGCCAATCACCAGGAGGCGGTGAGTTCTAGTCCCACCTTAGACATCAAAGCCAGCTGGGTGACTTTGGGCCAATCACCAGGAGGCGGTGAGTTCTAGTCCTACCTTAGGCATCAAAGCCAGCTGGGTGACTTTGGGCCAATCACCAGGAGGCGGTGAGTTCTAGTCCCACCTTAGACATCAAAGCCAGCTGGGTGACTTTGGGCCAATCACCAGGAGGCGGTGAGTTCTAGTCCCACCTTAGATATCAAAGCCAGCTGGGTGACTTTGGGCCAATCACCAGGAGACGGTGAGTTCTAGTCCCACCTTAGACATCAAAGCCAGCTGGGTGACTTTGGGCCAATCACCAGGAGGCGGTGAGTTCTAGTCCCACCTTAGACATCAAAGCCAGCTGGGTGACTTTGGGCCAATCACCAGGAGGCGGTGAGTTCTAGTCCCACCTTAGACATCAAAGCCAGCTGGGTGACTTTGGGCCAATCACCAGGAGGCGGTGAGTTCTAGTCCTACCTTAGGCATGAAAGCCAACTGGGTGAGTTTGGGCCAATCACCAGGAGGCGGTGAGTTCTAGTCCTACCTTAGGCATGAAAGCCGGCTGGGTGACTTTGGGCCAATGACCAGGAGGCTGTGAGTTCTAGTCCCGCCTTAGGCATGAAAGCCACTGGCTGATTTTGGCCAATGACCAGGAGGCTGTGAGTTCTAGTCCTACCTTAGCTATGAAAGCCGGCTAGGCAACTTTGAGCCAATTTCTCTCTTTCAGCCCAGACTACCATGCAGGGTTGTTTTTCTGGGGAAAACAGGAAGAGGCTTTAGAGCGAGGGGGGGTGGGGGGTCGAGGTCTACCTGTGATCTCCTTGTGGTGTTCCTTTTTTTAGCTCAACTGCTGAGGGCATCCGTTTTCCGAAGCACCCTCATTTTTTTTTCCTTCCTTTTTCCTTCATGGTTAAAAAAGAAATCCTATCGTGTAATAAAAATATGGACAAAATAATAATAACAAAACCAGAGGCGCTTAAGGAGCCATTTTGCAGTGAACTGGGGCTGAGCGGAACGGGAACAAATGAAAGGACCAGACCCTGAAAATAATATAGAAATAACCCGAAGGGTCTCGGGAGCAGTTGGGGAATATATGCAAAGCCGTGAAGACCAGATCAGCAAACCAGCTTGTACCAGGATCTTCGAGGCCGTTTGCCCTGAAAATGGAACATTACTAGTTTCACACCGCAACAGTTTCTCACAACCTCATACTGCCATCACATTGGCTGGCCGGGGGGGGGGGCTGGTCATGAGGGGGGGGGGGAAGGAGGGATGGAGAGTTGGGAAAAAAATAGCTTTGTATTTTCCATCTGGAGGCAGGTTGTTCCTCTAGTCCAACCCCCTGCTCAAGCAAGAGACCCTAGACCAGGGGTAGGCAACCTTGGCTCTTTTATGACTCGTGGACTTCAACTCCCAGAATTCCTGAGCCAGCGTGGCTCTGCTTGGAAACCTCTCCCTTTCCCCTCAGCATGGCTGGCTCAGGAATTCTGGGAGTTGAAGTCCACCAGTCATAAAAGAGCCAAGGTTGCCTACCCCGGCCCTAGACCATTCTGGACAAGTCTCTTCTTGAAAACCTCCAGTGATGGAGCATCCACAGCTTCTGGAGACAAACCATTCATTCTTCTGACTCTCAGGAAATTTCTCCTTAGTTCTAGGTTAGGGTTAAGGTTAGGGTGAATCGTTCCACTGATGAATTGTTCTCATTGTCAGAGCATTTCGCCTTATTTCTAGGCTGGTCTTCTTGATGACTTTCCATCCGTTGCTTCTTCTCTTGCTTTCTGGTGCTTTGGAGAAGAGGCTGACCCCCTCTTCCTGGGGGCAGCTCCTCAAATATTGGGAAACTGCTATCATGTCCCACCCCCCCACCCCACCCCCAGTCCTTCTTTTCCTACTTTAAACCAGACCAGTGGTTCTCAACCTTTTTAATGCCGCGACCCCCAACCGGTCGTAAGTCGAGGACTACTCAACCGGTCGTAAGTCGAGGACTACTCAACGGGTGCAGCACCGTTTGCAGAAGGGGACTTTTGGCGGGCTCAGCAGGGCAGAGACAGCCTGGATCATTTCTATTGGCTTTGGAAAGCCAATAGAATTAGACTCTATTCAAGAGAGTCTATTCTATTGGCTTTCAAAAGCCAATAGAATAAAAGGGAGTAGCACAGCTAAGGAAAAGGGGGGAAAAATGGCGGACTGCGTTGTTTGGCGACCCCCATGAAATGATCGTTCGACCCCAAATGGGGTCCCCACCCACAGGTTGAGAACCACTGAGCTAGACCTACCCAACTCCTGCCACCGTTCTTCGTATGTTTTAGCCTCCAGGCCTTTAATCATCTTGGTTGCTCTTCTCTGCACTTTTTCCAAAGTCTCAACATCTTTTTTTGTAAGGTGGTGTAATGTGGTGCATTACATTTTCCAGGTAAGGCCTTACTAAGGCCCCGATATCCATTCCCACCTCTTAACAGCCTGTTGTCAGGCTCAGAAGATCAAAGTGGAGGGACAATGGTGGCTAATGAAAAGCCAGCCGGTGCCGCAGACGATGGGACAGACGTCAGCATGACGAGGTGAGCACGCAGTTCAGCTCAATGCCCTCCGATCCTGGAATGTGGAAGCCAAATAAAGGCCAAGGAATGGTCCGGTCTTGGCAAAAGGCCATCCAGAGCTTCACTTGCAAACTCTACTCACTCTTTTTTTCTCACCCAAGGGCCACTGAAGTTATTCAGTTCAATCCCTTGCCCTGGGTGGGAGTTTAGATTAGGTATCCCAGAGAGATGGATGTCCAGATATTTTGAAGGCACCCGAGAATAGAAAAATCTGCCTTTACCTGCTGTGACTGTTAGGAATGACAAAAAATCTAGGAAGGGAGGGAGGAGAGAGAGAGAGAGAGAGAGAGAGAGAGGAAGGAAGGAAGGAAGGAAGGAAGGAAGGAAGGAAGGAAGGAAGGAAGGAAGGAAGGAAGGAGGGAGGGAGGGAGGGGAAGAGGAGGAGGAGGATGAGAAAGGGAGGGAGGGAGGAAAGAGAAAGAAAGAGAGAGAGAGAGAGAAAGGAAGGAAGGAGTGAGGAGGAGGAGGAAGGAGGGAGGGAGAGACGGAGGGAGGGAGGGAGGGACGGAGAGAGGGAGGAAGAGAAAGAAAGAAAGAAAGAAAGAAAAGAAAGAAAGGAAGAAAGGAAGAAAGAAAGAAAGGAGGGAGGGAGGAGGAGGAGGAGGAAGGAAGGAGGAGGAAGGAGGGAGGGATGGAGGGAGGGAGGGAGGAAGAGAAAGAAAGAAAAAGAAAGAAAGAAAGAAAGAAAGAAAGAAAGAAAGAAAGAAAGAAAGGAGGGAGGAGGAGGAGGAAGGAGGGACAGAGGGAGGGAGGAAGAGAAAGAAAGAAAAAAGAAAGAAAGAAAGAAAGAGGAAGGAGGGAGGGAGGAAGAAGAGGAGGAAGGGAGGAAAGAGAAAGAAAGAAAGAAAGAAAGAAAGAAAGAAAGAAAGAAAGAAAGAAAGAAAGAAAGAAAGAAAGAAAGAAAAAGGAAGGAAGGAAGGAAGGAAGGAAGGAAGGAAGGAAGGAAGGTTTGAACTGAAGTGTCTTTGGTACTCTCTGAGCATATAAATGCACAAACTCACAAACTAGTGAGAAATTACTTGCAGTGTCTTTGGGGGAGAATCAGATCAGCCACAGTGGGAAGCAGAATACTGGATTCCGAAGATCAGGCCTGATCTTGCAAAATCTTTGTTGCATTCTTTATGTCACCCTTTACCAACTGGAAGCCCTCCAACAGTGGAAGTTTTTAAGAAGAAATGGCATAAGTCAGTGGTGGCGAACCTATGGCACATGTGCCAGAGGCGGCACACAGAGCCCTCTCTGTTGGCACACGCGCCGCTGCCAGCAGCAGGTCCATCAGGCCACCACTGCCGCCCGGAGCAGGAGCCCCCCCAGCACAAAGGAGATGAAGCGACCAACTAGCAAGCTGGAGTAGGGGTGGCAGAGCAGAGGTCACCAACCATTGTCGATTGGCGGACTGGAAGAAAAGGGAGGGGGAAGCATTTTACATGCGTGCATGCGCGCACGGGGCCACAAGAATACACACACTGCAAATGGGACAGAGCTAGTGCCTGCCTGATACAGCGTGATTCTTGCAGGGTGCAGCGCCTTGTATCTGCACCCCGCGGCACGGCAGCGGCCATTTTTGCACCTTGCAGCGCGGTGGCCCAATTTTGCGACCCCCCCCCCGGTTTTTGCATGCCAGAGGCGGCACTCAGAGGTGCCTCTCTGCCCCCCCCCCCCTTGAGGGCACCACAATGCTGATGCGTCCCTGGCACTTGGTAATAAATAAGTGGGTTTTGGGTTGCAGTTTGGGCACTCAGTCTCTAAAAGGCTCGCCATTACTGGCATAGGTTCTCCTGCCTGAGCAGGGGGCTGGACTAGAAGACCTCCAAGGTCCCTTCCAACTCCGTCATTCTGAGCTGCCTATATTTTATGTTTCGACAAACCAATTAAACTCGGAAAGCACAAAGGAGTGGATCGGTCCATTTTCCTTTGATAAGCTCCTCTAATACATGCTCCAGAACCTCTGCCTTTGAAAAACTGGCTAATAATAATAATAATAATAATAATAACAATAATAATAATAATAATAGGAGGAGGAGGAGAAAGAAGAAGAAGAAGAAGAAGAAGAAGAAGAAGAAGAAGAAGAGGAGGAGGAGGAGGAGAAAGAGGAAGAAGAAGAAGAAGAAGAAGAGGAGGAGGAAGAGGAGAAAGAGGAAGAAGAAGAAGAAGAAGAAGAAGAAGAAGAAGAAGAAGAAGAAGAAGAAGAAGAAGAGGAGGAGGAGGAGGAGAAAGAGGAAGAAGAAGAAGAAGAAGAAGAAGAAGAAGAAGAAGAAGAAGAAGAAGAAAAAGAAGAGGAGGAGGAGGAGAAGGAAGAGGAAGAAGAAGAAGAAGAAGAGGAGGAGGAGGAGGAGAAAGAGGAAGAAGAAGAAGAGGAAGAGGAAGAGGGAAGAGGAAGAGGAGGAAGAGGAAGAAGAAGAAGAAGAGGAGGAGGAAGAAGAAGAAGAAGAAGAAGAAGAAGAAGAAGAAGAAGAAGAAGAAGAAGAAGAAGAAGAAGAAGAAGAAGAAGAAAAAGAAGAGGAGGAGGAGGAGGAGAAAGAGGAAGAAGAAGAAGAGGAAGAGGAAGAGGGAAGAGGAAGAGGAGGAAGAGGAAGAAGAAGAAGAAGAGGAGGAGGAAGAAGAAGAAGAAGAAGAAGAAGAAGAAGAAGAAGAAGAAGAAGAAGAAGAAGAAGAAGAAGAAGAAGAAGAAGAAGTTGGAAGGGACCTTGGAGGTCATCTAGTCCAACCCCCTGCTCAGGCAGGAAACCCTATACTATTTCAGACAAATGGCTGTCCAGTCCCTTCTTAAACACTTGCAGTGTTGGAGCCCCCATAACATCTGGAGGCAGGTAGTTCCCCTGGTTAATTGTTCTCACTGTCAGGACGTTTCTCCTTCTCCAGCTGGAACCCTCCACCCTCCTTTGGGCTGGAGAGAGACCACCCCAAGCCAGGGACTTTCACCCCTTATGTTTATTTCCAAGCTTCAGCCACTTCAACACTTTGTAAAAAAATTAAAAAAAAAAAAATTCTTCTGCAGGAATCCGGAGACCGGACCGGATCGGGACCTGGAAAGCCTGGCAAATCTGCAAGCTCGGGCTGGTGGATCAGTCCTTGGTAAGGAGGGCGTTCCTGCGCAGCATCATGTTCTTCAGATTGGGCTTCATGACGCCCGTCAGCGCCATCCATCGCTTGCCCTTCCGGAAGCCCTTGATGTCGGCCAAGGCCTGCATCTGTTGGGCTTCCGCCAAAACGTCCGGGATTTGAGGACTGATCAGCGGGTGAAGGTCCGTGTACTGGATGCAGTGGTAGATCCGAGGCTGAGGGGGAAGAAAGCGTTTGTTACACGTGCATTGTCAGACTGGCTGCAACGTCAGCCTCTAAACGGGGCTGCTGTCTGTGCAGCAGCCGCCCACAAAGCTAACACAATCCTGGGTTGCATAAACAGAGGCAGAGAATCAAGATCAGCATTAGTACCGCTTTATAAAACCCTAGCGAGGCCACACACCTGGAACACTGCAACCAATTTTAGTCGCCATACTAGAAAAAAAGTGGTTGAGATTTTGAAAAAAGTTCAGAGAAGAGCAACTAAGAGGATCCACGGCCTGGAGACTAAAACATACAAAGGACGGTTGTAGGACTTGGGTTTGGCCAGTCTAAAGAAAGGAAGAAATAGGGGAGACACGATAGCAGCGTTCCAGTATCTGAGGGGCTGCCACAAAGAAGAGGGGGTCACGTTATTCACCAAAGCACCAGAGGGAAGGACGAGAAACAATAGTTGGAAACTGGCCAAAGAGAGAAACAACCTGGAATTAAGGAGAAACTTCCCGACAGTGAGGACAATTAACCAGTGGAACAGCTTGCCACCAGAAATCGTGGGCGCTCCATCACTGGAGATTTTTAAGAAGAGACTGGACATTCACCTGTCTGAGATGGTATAGGTTCTCCTGCTTGAGCAGGGGGTTGGACTAGAAGACCTCCAAGATCCCTTCCAACTCTGTTATTCTATTCTATTCTATTCTATTCTATTCTATTCTATTCTATTCTATTCTATTCTATTCCATTCTACAATCTATTCTATTCTATCCCATAATTCTATCCTATCCTATCCTATCCTACTCTACTCTACTCTACTCTATTCTATTCTGCAATCTAGTCTATTCTATTCTATCTCATAATCCTATCCTATCCTATTCTATTCTATCCCATAATTCTATTCTATTCTATTCTATTCTATTCTATTCTATTCTATTCTATTCTATTCTATTATATTATATTATATTATATTATATTATATTCTGAAATGATCCTTGGTTTTTCTCTTGTTGAGAAAAGTATAATTTTATTAGAAGCCCAGAATATTGCAATACTGCATAGCCAGAATTCAGAATCACGTGCCAAAATTCCCAAGTTCAACGTTTCCCTCCCTTAATTGCCTCTTATTGCTCTCAATCCCCTTCCAGCTCTATTCTATTCTGTTCTATTCCCACACCAATTATGTTCAAGCAAATGTTTTCAGAATGATCACTTCCGATGTTGGTTGGTTGGTGTGCAGCTACATTCTTCTCCCAGCCAGGTGGCCTTAAAGCAACGTCTCAGGGAGATACAGAAGTTACTTTCGCTTTCCCACAAGCATTCCCATCTATACTCCCCAGAGTTCATAGCACATTGTCACCGCACGGCAAGACTACAGTGACTGCTCTGGGCCATGGGGTGAGTCTACCATTAATTCTTCGTTGTTCTGGTCCAAACAAGATACCTGCTTTATTCCTGCTTTCTCAGACAGATAAACTCCAAAGAACGGGATAATATTCAGATTATTTATTCCTCAGGAATCTCAGACAATAACTTACAGTCAAGAAGAGTTCTTCTGATGAACATATCATAACCTTCTCCGTTCTTCCGGTGAAGAATTAATGGTAGACTCACCCCATGGCTCTTATGGACACATCACCTCGTGTCTGTCTTCACAATGGCTTCTACATACACGAAGCTAGGAAGTACTGCAATAAACTTGAAACCCTCCTACTGACTTGATAAACTATAGGATTAACTGACTGCTAAGACTACATTATTCATAAGCCATCTCTTAAGGAAACAGCATTTAACCCTTTAGACGCTAAACCTTCTAACATACAATTCTCTCAATGATACAACATTAACCCTGTAAATGCTAAACACAATAACACAATCCTCAAGTATATACTCTGGCCAGATGATTACATAACTGGTCTAGCACAGTGACAGATGACATGCACCCAGGGTCACCATGTGGTCATTCACATACACACACACTCCCACCTCAGATCATCAGCCACACTCAGATCACTTTCCACCCAACATGGAGGAACAACCTGTTCTTTGAAAGGCCCAGATATCTACCCCAAAGACGCTTTTTTCCAAAAGGCAACTGAACTTTCTTGGGATTTTTTTAAAAAAGCATTTTGCTTCTCAAGTATAACAGAACAGAATAGCAGAGTTGGAAGGGACCTTGGAGGCCTTCTAGCTCAACCCCCTGAACAAATAGGAGACCCTCCACCATCTCAGACAAATGGCTATCCAGTCTCTTCTTAAAAACCTCCAGGGATGCAGCGCCCACAATTTCATGTGGCAAGCTGTTCCACTGGTTGGTTGTCCTCACTGTCAGAAAGTTTCTCCTTAATTCCAGGTTAATTCCCATTCTTTTATTAAAAAACCTCCAGTGTTGGAGCGCCCACAACTTCTGGAGGCAAGTCATTCCAGTGTTTAATTATTCTCACGAACAAAGGAAATTTCTGCTTAGTTTCAGACAGGTTTCCTCTTTGATTAATTTCCATCTGTTGCTGCTTGTCCTGCCTTCTGGTGCTTTGGAGAATAGGTGGACCCTCCCCCCCATTTTCTTTGCTGCAGCCCCTCAAATATTGGAAGACTGCTATCATGTCCTCACATCATGTCAGAACCTGGTGAGAAATGAAATGTTTTCAAAGAAAAAAAACCCAAAGAAATCCAGTTGCCTTTTGGAAAAAAGCAACTTTGACCTGGAAGATTGAGTGTCTCCATAGAAAGCCAGACACCTGGTGGATTTAAAAGAATAGCAAAGCTTTACTGCTGACAACGCACACCTGCTCTTTCTCACAAGTGTGCATGCCAAGTGTATACACACACACACACACACACACACTCATTCACGCTTACCACATCCTTCTCAACTAGGCTGGCAGGCAGTAGCCAGAGGGACGGAAGCCACCCAGTCTGGATCCCAAGATGAGTCAAGGACTGGGTGGGCTTCGGGACCCCTTTCATCCCTCAAATTCTTTGCTCTGTGGATCCTCAAAATTAGCAGCTTCTTTTGCCTTGAGGATTGTGAGGTCTGGTAGCCCTTGGTGGGATCTGGGGAGGGGTTTCCATAATCATCATCATCATCATCCAAACTCAATGGAGGAAATACCATAAAGGCAATCAACACCTGGGCAATTCCAGTCATTAGGTACACAGCTGGAATAGTAGACTGGACTCAAGCAGAACTAAAAGCAATGGATAGGCAGACCAGAAAAATAATGACAATGAATCATGCCCTTCATCCACGCAGTGACATTGACAGACTTTCTCTACCAAGGCAAATAGGTGGGTGTGGAATGCTACAAGTACATCAGATAGTTGAAGAAGAAAAAATGGCTTTGGAAGAATATCTGGAGAACATTGATGAAGATGCACTGAAATTAGTATATCAGGAAGGCTTACTGACTACTGGAGAAACCAAACTGGCCTACAAGAAAGACCAAATGAAGAACAGAATAGAGGCATGGGAAGACAAAGCACTACATGGCCAATACATTAAAAAAATAGCTGGGAAAGCAGATAATAACAAGACCTGGCAATGGCTAAGAGCAGGAAAATTGAAGAAAGAGACCGAGGGACTAATTCTGGCTGCACAAGACCAAGCCTTAAGGACAAATGCATATAAAGTCAAAATAGAGAAGACAGCAACAGACAGTAAGTAATACCATCAAACATCCACATCTGCCTATCCCAGGTCCTGGGTGAGGACTTGATAGGTAGACAAAAATGCCAAATCCAGTCTGAACATCTGGCTGACTGTGCGATGATCCATAATAATAATAATAATAATAATAATAATAATAAAGTTGGAAGGGACCTTGGAGGTCATCTATTCCAACTCCCTGCTCAGGCAGGAGACCCTATCCCATTTCAGACCAATGGCTGTCCAGTCTCTTCTTAAAAACTTCCAGTGTTGGAGCATCCACAGCTTCTGGAGGCAAGGAGTTCCACTGGTTAATTGTTCTAACTGTCAGGAAGATATGCTCAAGCCCAACTTCCTTTGTCTGGTCCAGGCGAGATTTTTCCTTTCTTTCCTTATCTATCACCCAAAGGAATCTTTTAGATTCCTGGTTTTTGTCCACCCCAATTATGAGCCTGCTTACACTTTAGGTAAGGCAGCTTCAGCCTAGCCTTGTAGCACCCGGGAGGCTGGCAAGGAGAGCCCACACCCCAGGAGACAAGCTCAGGATCCAAAAAGATTTTGACAGACTGGAACAATGGGCCCTGTCCAACACAATGATGTTTAATGTGGAGAAACCTGGGCGGGGAAAACCAAGTACAGATTAAGCCCAACCTGGTTTCAAAAACTAAGGTGACCAACCGTCCTCCTTTAGGGAGTTCAGCCCTCCTTTTATGAGTTCTGTCCTCCCTCGAAAAGTGTCCTCCTACATGTCTTCCTTTTCAATATTTGAAGAATAATCTGCAGGGCCTTTCTTTTTTTCCTCATAGAACGCTCAGAATGGCGTTCCGGCACCTTTTTTGATGATTTTTTGTTCAATTTTTGCATGAGCTGTGCTACTCCCACTATTGGCTTTCGAAAGCCAATAGGAATGGCTGCTGAGCGCGCCAAAACACCCGGCCGGCAAACTTTGCACATGCAAGTTGTCTGTATTATTGTTGCAATGAATGAAATGTTTCTTTTATTTACGATATTTTTTTCTTCAATTTATTTGTGTCCTCCTTTTCACTGTAAAAAAGTTGGTCACCTTACAAAAACAGTAACTGTGAGAGGGACCTTGGAGTCCTAATGGACGACCGCTTGACGATGAGCCAGCAACTTAGAGAACAGTACTTGCTTTGTAAATCACAGACGTCCCATAATTTCATTATAAATTTATATTTAGGGGTTGATACAAAGAGGAAGGGGGGGGTTCCACCTGCTCTCCAAAGCATCTGAAGGCAGGACAAGAAGCAACCAAGGACCCCACAGCTCCTCCTCCTCCTCCTCCTCCTCCTCCTCCTCTCCACAGACCCCCTCCCTTCTAGCACTAATGATGTTCCCTAGTTTGAAGAAAAGAAAACTACCAAGCTCAGAGAGCACCAAGGACCCCACAGTCCTCTTCCTTCCCTTCCCCTTCCTCTTCTCTTTCTCCTCCTTCCTTCCTTCCTCTTCCTCCTCCTCCTCTCCACAAGCCCCCTCCCTTCTAGCACTGATGAAGTTAGCTAGTTGGGTCATGAAACATCTGCAAGAAAACCATCAAGCTCAGAGAGCACCCAGGACCCCACAGTCTTCCTCCTCCTCCTCCTCCTCCCCCTCCTCCCCCTCCTCCCCTTCCTCCTCCTCCTCCTCTCTGCAAATCCCCCTCCCTTCTAGCACTGATGATGTTACCTAGTTGGGTCATGAATTGTCTGCAAGAAAACCATCAAGCTCAGAGAGCACCAAGGACTCCACAGTCATGTCCTGCTCCTGCTCCTTTTCCTGCTCCTCCTCCTCCTGCAAATCCCCTCCCTTCAAGCACTGATGATGTTAGCTAGTTGGGTCATGAAATGTCTGCAAGAAAACCACCAAGCTCAGAGAGCAGCAAGGATCCCATAGTCATCCTCCTCCTCCTCTCTACAAATGTCACTCCCTTCTAGACCTGATGATGTTACCTAGTTGAGTATGTAATGTGTGCAAGGAATCAAGCAAGCTCAGAGAGCATCAAGGACCCCACAGTCCTCTCCTCCTCCTCCTCCTCCTCCTCCTCCTCCTCCTCCTCCTCCTCCTCCTCCTCCTCCTCCTCCTTTTTTTCTTCCTCTTCTTCCTCCTCCTCCTCCTCCTCTTCTTCTTCTTCTTCTTCTTCTTCTTCTTCTTCTTCTTCTTCTTCTTCTTCTTCTTCTTCTTCTTCTTCTTCTTCTTCCTCCTCCTCCTCCTCTCTGCATACCCCACTCCCTTCTAGCACTGATGTTACCAAGTCAAGCAATTAAATGTCTCAAGTAACCCAAGTCCAGAGAGCATCAAGGACCCCACAGTCCTCCTCCTCCTCCTCCTCCTCCTCCTCCTCCTCCTCCTCCTCCTCCCCATGCATACTCTACTAGCCCTGATGATATTACCTTGTTACCCTGCAAAACATCTGCAGAAAAAAAAAAACAACCAAGATCCGAGAGCACCAAGGATTCCAAAATCCTATCAAAAACCTTCCTTTCGGTGATAACGTACAATGAAACACAAAACTGTCAACCAGAACAGAAATGACCTCTGGAAGCAGATGCCAGCCTTAGAAGATGGTGGGACCGGGAACATCAGTGAACTCCCCACCCACTTGAGAAGTTGCCTCCGGCGAGCTGTGGGCCATCAAAGAGACGTTTTGAAGTCTCCACCTTCATCCAAAGCTCTCTTTACTCTGCTCACCTGGTCCTTGTTGGCCACCGAGGCCTTCACCTCCGGAAGCTGCTTCAGCAAAGGCCGACGCCCCTTCTGCTTGTAGGAGTGACCCAGGATGTCGCTTTTCTGCAGACACATCAGAGGATGTTACTCAGGCATCTCCTGTAGCTCAGGATCCCACCACCAGTTTTCCCGTAATCTTTTCCAGGGGGGGGGGGAACTCCAACAACTTCATGGAACATCTCACCCTAATGATCTTCCAAAGGTCTTGATCTTTCTCCCCCACCCCCAAAGTGTAGCAGGGTTCTGGTAGAGCTTATATACTTATGGAGCGTGACTTGTCTTGCGTCAGGTGTGAAAGGTCAGGTCCATCCTTAAAAGTCCAGTTAAACCAGTGGTTCTCAACCTGTGGGTCAGGACCCCATTTGGGGTCAAACGACCATTTCACGGGGGTCACCAAACAACGCAGTCCGCCATTTTTTCCCCCTTTTCCTTAGCTGTGCTCCTCCCTTTTATTCTATGGGCTTTTGAAAGCCAATAGAATAGACTCTCTTGAATAGAGTCTAATTCTATTGGCTTTCCAAAGCCAATAGGAATTGTCCAGGCTGTCTCTGCCCTGCTGAGCCCGCCAAAAGTCCCATTCTGCCAACGGGGCTGCACCAGTTGAGTAGTCCTCGACTTACAACCGGTTGAGTAGTCCTCGACTTACGACCGGTTGGGGGTCGCAGCATTAAAAAGGTTGAGAACCACTAAGTTAAACGAATGTATTGCTAATCATCTAAAAAGCAGAGACATCACCCTGCCAACAAAAGTGCGTATAGCCAAGGCCATGGTTTTCCCAGTTGCAATGTATGGCTGGGAAAGCTGGACCATAAGAAAGGCTGAGCGCCAAAGAATGGAGGCCTTTGAACTCTGGTGCTGGAGAAGACGTCTGCGAGTCTCCTGGACTGCAAGGCGATCCAACCAGTCAGCCCTAGAGGAGATCAACCCCGACTGCTCTTGAGAAGGCCAGATCCTGAAGTGGAAACTCAAGGACTTTGGCCACCTAATGAGAAGGAAGGACCCTCTGTAGAAGACCCTGATGCTGGGAAAGATGGAGGGCAAGAGAAGAAGGGGACAACAGAGAAGGAGGTGGCTAGATGGAATCACTGAAGCAGGAGGCTGAGCTTCAATGGACTCCAGAAGATGGCAGAGGACAGGAAGGCCTGGAGGAACATTGTCCGTGGGGTCGCGATGGGTCGGACACGACTTTGCAACAAACAACAACACTGCTAATCATGGCAATGCACAGGAATGTTCTCCATTAACAATTGGCACCTGCTAGGCGTTAGATCAAAGTCCAAGGAATTCAAGACAGGTTGGACTTAGTTTGCGGCCATGTAGGGATTCTAGGCTGATGCCTCTCTTGACTCCACCCCCAATTTCTACCCCTCCTTCGCCTACATTGGGACACATCAGATCTTGTGTTGTTTTCAATTTTTCTTTTTTTTTGTAAAATCAAAGCCTGGGGTCCCCAATCTGTGGGCCGTAGCCCGCTATCGGCCCGTGGCACTCACCCCCACTTGCACTAGTGCCATGGTGGCGTGATGAAAACAGGGCCCCGCGTGGCCAAAAACAGGGCGCTGCCCAGCAAAAATGGGGCGCCACACGGCAAAAACAGGGCAGGGCCAGTGCGAGCCACACGGGTGCATCAATGTAAATGAGCTCACCTTCCCAGACTCCTCCCACTTCTGAAAGGACGCCTCGATTTGGTCGTCGTTGTACTGGGTCATCCGGGTCTCCTTCTGGATGAGGTCCTGCATCCTCTCCACGCCCTCGATGCTGAGGGAGGACTTGGGGCTCAGGAGGTCCATCAGCAGGGACTGCTGCCTCCGCTGCTGGCTCAGGGTCTTGACTATTTTGCGGGTGCTCCTGCGGGGAGGCCGAGCGGAAAGGAAGAAGGCACCATGAGCGCCTCGCTGAAGCTCCCAGGATTCATAGAATTCGGAAGATGGGATCTAGAAGCCTCCAACACTGGGAGATTGTTGAGAAGAGATTGGACAGCCGTTTGGCTGAAATGGTAGAGGGTCTCCTACCTGAGCAGGGGGGTGGACTAGATGACCTCCGAGGTCCCTTCCAACTATTCTATTCTATTCTATTCCATTCCATTCCATATTTTCTATTCTATTCTATTCTATTCTATTCCATATTTTCTATTGTTCTGTTCTGTTCTATTCTATTTTATTCTATTCCTTATTCATTCTATTCTATTCTATTCTATTCTATTCTATTCTATTCTATTCTATTCTATTCTATTCCTTATTCATTCTATTCTATTCTATTCTATTCTATTCTATTCTATTCTATTCTATTCTATTCTATTCTATTCTAGGGGTGTCAAACTCAATTTCACTGAGGGCCACATCAGCATTCCGGTTGCCCTCAGGGGGCCGGGTGGGTGTGGCCAGGGTGGGTGCAGCCTACTGGGTGGGTGTGGATGGAGTGGGTGTGGCCTACTGGGTGGGTGTGGCCAGCTCAACATCATTCGCATCAAGGGTGCCTGTGGGGGCCTGGGCAGGAGTGGGACAGATCTGAGGGTCTCTGGCAGAAGGGGATGGGACCAGGGCAAGGGCCAAGGCATGGTTCACTGGAGGAGCCTCACTGTTCCTCTCAGGCCATGCAGGGGGGGGGAGGCTTATGGAGCTAAGACTGAATGTGTTTCAACACAGATGGCCACCACAAAATTGTACATTGGTTCCCGGCCGGCCTGGGCCAGGGCCAAGGCAGCGGGGCCGTTCCCTCACTGTTTCCAGGATGGCTTTGCGGACAGCATCTGACCTCCAGGCCTTGTGTTTGACATGTCTGTTCTATTCCACCTTCTATTCTATTCCATCTTCTATTCTATTCCCAATTATTCTATTCTATCTTCTATTCTATTCTATCTTCTATTCTATTCCCAATTATTCTATTCTATTCTATTCTATTCTATTCTATTCTATTCTATTCTATTCCATTCCATTCCATTCCATTCCATTCCATATTTTCTATTCTATTCTATTCTATTCCATTCCATTCCATTCCTTTCTGTATTTCTATTCTATTCTATTCTATTCTATTCTATTCCATTCCATTCCATTCTATTCCATTCCATATTTTCTATTCTATTCTATTCTGTTCTATTCTATTCTATTCTATTCTATTCTATTCTATTCTATTCCCAACTATTCTTTCTATTCCTATCCTATTCTGTTCTATTCTATTCTATTCTTATTCTATCTTCTATTGTAGTCTATTCCCAATTATTCTATTATATTCCATTCCATTCCATTCCATATTTTCTATTCTATTCCATTCTATTCTATTCTATTCTATTCTATTCTATTCTATTCTATTCTATTCTATTCTATTCTATTCTATTCCTATTCCCATATTCTATTCTATTACTTACCTATTCTTTTCTATTCTGTTCATTGCATTGCATTGCATTACATTCTAGAAGGAACCGTGGAGATCTTCTAGTCCAACCCCCCCCCCCCCAAGGCAAGAGACCTTATACATCCCAGTCATTTGGTGCTTTTCCATCTTTTCTTGAAAACTTCCAGTGATGGAGCATCCACAACTTCTGGAGACAAGCCGTTCCACTGAAGAACAGAATAACAGAGTTGGAAGGGTTCTTGGAGGTCATCTAGTCCATCCCCCTGCTCAGGCAGGAGACCCTATACCATTCCAGACGAGGGGCTGTCCAGTCTCTATTTTAAAAGCTCCAATGATGGAGCAAGCACAACTTCTGGAGGCAGGTTGTTCCACTGGTTAATTGTTCTCACTGTCAGGAAGTTTCTCCTTAGTTCTAAGTTGCTTCTCTCCTTGATGAGTTTCCATCCATTCCTTCTTCTCCTGCCTTCAGGGGCTTTGGAGAATAGCTTGACTCCCTCTTCTTTGGGGCAGCCCCTGAGATACTGGAAGACTGCTATCATGTCCCCCCTAGTCCTTCTCTTCATTAAACTAGACATACCCAATTCCAGCAACCGTTCCTATATGCTTTAACCTCCAGTCCCCTAATCATCTTTGTTGCTCTTCTCTGTACTCTTTCTAGAGTCTCAACATCTTTTTTACATTGTGGTGACCAAAACTGGATGCAGGATTCCAAGTGTGGCCTTACCAAGGCCTTGTAAAGTGGTATTAACACTTCACCTGATCTTGATTCTATCCCTCTGTTAATGCAGCCTAGCACTGTGTTGGCTTTTTTGGCAGCTGCAGCACACGGCTGGCTCATATTTAAGGGATTGTCCACTAGGCTTCCGAGATCCCTCTCACAGTTGCTACTATTGAGCAAGGTACCCCCTATACTATACTTGTACATTTATATACTTGTGCATTCTGAGCCAAGTGGCCTATTTACTCACTCCCAGTGGGGTTGCCGGCCCTCATTGAGAACTTTCAGCGTGTGTAGGGATGCCACGTGACGTATTTCCTCAGGGATCTCTGGTGGAATTAAGTGCGATATCCCCAGGCTCCACAACGACTGCCCGAAGGTCCCTAAGTGTCAAACCAGAAACAAACTTTATTTAATCAGAATAGAGCTGGAAGGGACCTTAGAGGTCTTCTAGTCCAACCCCCTGCTCAAGTAGGAGACCGTCTATCATTTCAGACAAAAGGCTATCCAGCCTCTTCTTAAAAAATCTCTCGTGATGAAGCACCCACAACTTCTGGTGGCAAGCAGTTCCACTGGTTGATTGTTCTCCCTGTCAGGAAGTTTCTCCTTAGTTCCAGGTTGCTTCTCTCCTTGGTGAGTTTCCATCTGTTGCCTCTTGTCTTGCCTTCAGGTGCTTTGGAGAATAGCTTGACACACACACCCCTCTTCTTTTTGGCAGCCCCTCAAATACTGTTCTGGAGGTCCACTTAAAAACTTACGTGGACCTCCAGAACAGAATTTGTGCATCATCACTTCCTGTTGAAGTCCCACACCAGGCAACCACAACCCAGAGGTGTCTTCAAAACAGAACTTTTGATTTTAGTCCAAAAGATTTCCCAACACTGCGCAGATGTTTCCACCATTCCTTAGATCAGAGGTCTCCGAATTTGGCAAATTTTAAGGCTTGCGGACTTCAACTCCCAGAATTCCACAGCCAGCATGGAGACCCCAGCTGTAGAAGCATGGCGAAGCCCCAACCTTTGTAACTAAAATAAAGGCAGGCATGTTTTCTTGATTTATGTGGAATCCCAATTTTCTTGGTGCCAATGATACATTTATCAGCTGCAGATAGGCAAGACAGATAGCAGAGGAGATGTGTAGCTCAGAGAGGAGGAGGAGGAGGAGGAGGAGGAGGAGGAGGAGGAGGAGGAGGAGGAGGAGGAGGAGGAGAAATGACTGTGGATATTCTGTAAAGTTGATGGTTTTCTTGCAGACATTTCATGACCCAACTAAGCCATGTCATCAGTGCTAGAAGGGAGTGGGGCTTGTTGAGTGGAGGAGGAGAAGGAGAAGGAGAAGGAGAAGGAGAAGAAGAAAAAGGAGGAGAAGGAGAAGGAGAAGGAGAAGGAGAAGAAGAAGAAGAAGAAGAAGAAGAAGAAGAAGAAGAAGAAGAAGAAGAAGAAGAAGAAGAAGAAGAAGAAGAAGAAGGAGAAGAAGAAGAAGAAGAAGGAGGAGGAGGAGGAGGAGGAGGAGGAGGAGGAGGAGGAGGAGGAGGAGGAGGAGGAGGGAGGAGGAGGAGGAAGAAGAAGAAGAGGAAGAGGAGGAGGAGGAGGAGAAGAAGAAGAAGAAGAGGAAGAAGAAGAAGGAGGAGGAGGAGGAGGAGAAGAAGAAGAAGAAGAAGAAGAAGAAGAAGAAGAAGAAGAAGAAGAAGAAGAAGAAGAAGAAGAAGAAGAAGAAGAAGAAGAAGAAGAAGAAGAAGAAGAAGAAGAAGAAGAAGAAGAAGAAGAAGAAGAAGAAGAAGAAGAAGAAGACTACTAGGTAACATCTTCAGCATTATATTACACATTTAATGTCATGTAGAGCAGAGGAAACCCCCCCCCCAGGAAAACGCACCAAAGGAAAACCAAAGTAGGCCAGTCCAGCTCAGAAGAAGGCCTGTGTGGAGTCAAACCCCTTTTCTCGTCCTCCTGCCTCACCCCCCGCCCCAAACTAGCTCCCCCATTTTACCTCCCAGGCCCCCGAAGAGCCCTTACCGACGTGTCTGCCTGTCAACAGCCAGAGTTTGATGGTGCAGTCCTGGCTGGCTGTCAGCACCGCTTGGAACTTTTCCACGTATCGGAGGCTGATCACGTTCTTCAGGTGGCCCCGCCAGGAACTCAGGCAGATGGGAGGGATCAGGGTGGTGACCCAGCCTTCGTGTTCCTGCAGGGGAAAAAAAAGAGGGAGGCTGCTGTGCATTGTGGGAAAGCAGGCCAACCCAGATAATAATAATAATAATAATAATAATAATAATAATAATAATAATAACTACCTTGACGTGGTTGTGGGGCTTGTGTACTCTGAGGAAGATGAGAGCTATGCCAGAGGTTCAACCATACTGGACAGGTCTCATCAGAGGAGTCAGACAAAGAGTGTCTCTCCCATAAAAAATATGGTAAGACGTAAATTGCAGAATGCCATACCGGCTCGGACGTCGCCCGGGTTAACAAGGTCCGCACTAGATATTGGAGTTCCTGGATATCTGGTGAAAAATGGGTTACAGGACTCAGGACTGTTGGCTGAGCAACCAGGGCCAGCAGCTGCAGAACTACTGGAAGAAAAGGTGTTTACCCCTCGCAGATACACAGTGATGGAAACAAAGAAATAATGATCTGTTACTACAGATCAAGTCCAACAAGAAGAGGATATCTAAAACGAATGCACCAGTTCTGGAAAGAACAACATCCAGAATCAGAAATAACAGAACAGAGACTAGCAGATCAACGCCGATTTATAACACGAAATAAAGTATTCACAGAAACAGAATTGGACGAACTGCAAAGGTTTACCCAGGGCAAAGAAATCAAAGCCTTACCAGAAGTAATTCAGAATGTAAAGGCAAACCAGGGGGAGTTGGCAGTGAAGGAATCTAGCAGAGATATACAACTGTTCTCATTTGGAAACCAGGCACCTCTTCCTCAGGAAGAACAAAACCCTCTAACTAAAGAAATAAAAGAATTGAAACAAAGAATAACTGAGCATCTAGAACAGCACAAAAACAACAGAATAAGGCTACCTGCATTGAAGCTTGTTCCAAAGAAACAGCTAGCACAAGCATTAAAAGATGCAAATACTGCAATATCAAGTATAAGCACCAATTCACTGCAAGAAACAAACCAACTAATGTACAGCACAGCTGCAGTTATAACAGAATACCTGGGATGCAAAATCAACAAAAAAGAAAAACAAACAAACAGTGCACCAGAAAAATGGAAGGTTAGACTAGAAAATAAGATCAGCAAGTTAAGATCACATGCAAGCAAGCTAGAACAGATGAAAGAAAAGAAGCTGAAGAACAAGAAGACCAAAGAATACTTAATCAAGAAATACCACTTAGAAACAAGGAAGATCAAGGAAGCACTGGAAATAATAAAGCAACAAATAACAGCTATAGCCAGGAAAATCAGTAGATATGAAGCTCGAATTGCAAACTATAGGCAGAACCTCCAATTTCAATCCAATCAGAAACATTTCTACCAATCCATCAATGGAGAAACTGCAAGGAATCAGTCAGTACCTGACAAGGAAGAAACAGTGCAGTTCTGGAAGCAGATATGGGATAACCCAAAGAAATACAACAAGGATGCGGCTTGGTTAAAAGAGGTGGATGCAAATAAAACAGAAGTTGAAATGAAAGAACTAGTAATAACAACAAAAATGGTAGAAAAAAGAACAAGGAAAATCAAAAATTGGTCAGCACCAAGTGAAGATGAACTGCATGGGTTTTGGTTGAAACATCTAACTGTTATACACCCACTCATTGCCAAACAGTTCAACAATATACTACAAGGAGGAGAAATTGAAAAGTGGCTAACAACTGGGAAAACCTACCTAATAATGAAAAATCCAGCAAAAGGGGCAACACCAGGTAACTACAGGCCAATTACCTGCTTACCAACAACTTTCAAATTACTAACTGGTGTAGTAGCTGATGCAGTGCAACAGCATCAAGTTGAAAACAATCTCTTTCCACCTGAGCAGAAAGGAAACCGCCCCAATAGCAGAGGAACAAAAGATCAACTCCTAATAGACAAAATGATCTTGGAAAACTGCAAGAGAAGGAAGACCAACCTGAATGTGGCATGGATTGACTACAAAAAGGCATTTGACTCTCTGCCACATGATTGGATAATAAAGTGCCTAGAAATAACAGGAGTCAGTAGAAACATCAGAAAATTTGTGCAAAGATCGATGGCACAATGGAAGACACAGTTGCAGATCAATGGTGAGAAGCTGGGAGAGGTTAATATCAAGAGAGGAATATTTCAAGGAGATTCATTATCACCATTACTATTTGTTATTGCACTGTTTACTCTGTCAACAATACTGAATAACTCAGGACATGGCTATCAAACATCAAAAACATCTGCCAGACTATCCCACCTCCTTTATATGGATGATCTGAAGCTGTATGGAAAAACATCATCTGAAATAGAATCGCTGCTCAACACTGTCCGTATATATAGCCAAGATATTGTAATGGAGTTTGGCTTGGACAAATGTGCCACACTTACTATCAAACAAGGAAAAATAATGAAAACTGAAGGAATCAAGATGCCCCACGAAAATAACATTAAGAGTCTGGATGAGGAAGAGTACTACAAATACTTGGGTATCCTTCAAGCTGACAACATCAAGCACACTGAAGTCAAGAAAAAGATTAGAGGTGAATACATCAAGAGAGTGAAGAAGATCTTAAAGTCCAAACTCAATGGAGGAAATACCATAAAGGCAATCAACACCTGGGCAATCCCAGTCATTAGGTACACAGCTGGAATAGTGGACTGGACTCAAGCAGAACTAAAAGCAATGGATAGGCAGACCAGAAAAGTAATGACAATGAATCATGCCCTTCATCCACGCAGTGACATTGATAGACTTTATCTACCAAGGCAAATAGGTGGGCGTGGAATGCTACAAGTACATCAGATGGTTGAAGAAGAAAAAATGGCGTTGGAAGAATATCTGAAGAACAATGATGAAGATGCACTGAAATTAGTATATCAGGAAGGCTTACTAACTACTGGAGAGACCAAACTGGCCTACAAGAAAGACCAAATGAAGAACAGAATAGAGGCATGGGAAGACAAAGCACTACATGGCCAATACATGAAAAAAATAGCTGGGAAAGCAGATAATAACAAGACCTGGCAATGGCTAAGAGCAGGAAAATTGAAGAAAGAGACCGAGGGACTAATTCTGGCTGCACAAGACCAAGCCTTAAGGACAAATGCATACAAAGTCAAAATTGAGAAGACAGCAACAGACAGTAAGTGCCGCCTATGCAAAGAAGCTGAAGAAACAGTGGACCACTTGGTAAGCTGTTGCAAGAAGATTGCACAAACTGATTACAAGCAACGGCATGACAAAGTAGCAACAATGGTGCATTGGAAGATCTGCAAAAAATATCATTTGCCTGTAAGCAAAAACTGGTGGGATCATAAAATAGAGAAAGTCATAGAAAATGATAAAATTAAACTGCTCTGGGACTTCAGAATTCAAACAGACAAGCACCTGCAACATAACACCCCAGACTTAACAATTGTCGATAAGAAAGACAAAAAAGTCTGGATAGTGGACATGGCAGTGCCTGGAGATAGCAGAATAGAAGAGAAAGAACTGGAGAAGATAACAAAATACAAACACCTACAAATAGAAGTAGAAAGATTGTGGCAAAAGCAAGCAAGAGTAGTACCAATAGTGATAGGCTCCTTGGGTGCAATCCCAAAACAACTGGAGCACCACTTGAACACCATTGGCATTGACAAATTCGCTATTAGTCAATTGCAAAAGGCGGCCTTACTAGGAACTGCTTCCATCCTGCGACGATATCTGTAATACCATCAAACATCCACATCTGCCTATCCCAGGTCCTGGGTAAGGACTCGATAGGTAGACAAAATGCCAAATCCAGTCTGAACATCTGGCTGACTGTGCGATGATCGATAATAATAATAATAACAATAATAATAATAATAATAATAATAATAGTCATAGGCACCTTGGGTGCAATCCCAAAACAACTGGAGCACCACTTGCACACCGTTGGCATTGACAAATTCGCCATTAGTCAATTGCAAAAGGCGGCCTTACTAGGAACTGCTTCCATCCTGCGACGATATCTGTAATACCATCAAACATCCACATCTGCCTATCCCAGGTCCTTGGGAAGGACTCGATAGGTAGACAAAATGCCAAATCCAGTCTGAACATCTGGCTGACTGTGCGATGATCCATAATAATAATAATAATAATGAAGTTGGAAGGGACCTTGGAGGTCATCTAGTCCAACCCCCTGCTCAGGCAGCAAACCCTACACCATTTCAGACAAATGGCTGTCCAGTCTCTTCTTAAAAATTTCCAGTGTTGGAGCATTCAGAGCTTCTGGAGGCAGGTTGTTCCACTGGTTAATTGTTCTAACTGTCAGGAAATTTCTCCTTAGTTCTAGGTTGCTTCTTTCCTTGATTAGTTTCCACCCATTGCTTCTTCTCCTGCCTTCAGGAGAATAGCTTGACTCCCTCTTCTTTGGGGCAGCTCCTGAGATACTGGAACACAGCTATCATGTCCCCCCTCGTCCTTCTTTTGTTAAACTAGACATACCCAATTACATCAAACTTTCCTTATATGTTTTAGCCTCCAGTCCCCTAATCATCTTTGTTGCTCTTCTCTGTACTCTTTCTAGAGTCTCAACATCTTTTCTACATCGTGGTGACCAAAACTGAATGCCGGATTCCAAGTGTGGCCTTACCAAGGCCTTGTAAAGTGGTATTAACACGTCACATGATCTTGATTCTCTCCCTCTGTTAATGCAGCCTAGCACTGTGTTGGCCTTTTTGGCAGCTGCAGCACACGGCTGGCTCATATTTAAGGGATTGTCCACTAGGACTCCAAGGTCCCTCTCACAGTTACTACTATTGAGCATGGTGCCACCTAAACTATACCTGTGCATTTGGCTTTTCTTGCCTAAATGTAGAACCTTGCTTTTTTCACCATTGAAAAGGGGGGGGAAATGAGACGAAGCAACTGTCGTAAATGCGGGAAGTTCTCGTCTCACGACACTCCGCAAAGTCACCGTCAGAAGTTGCAACAGCCCTGGGAAAAGTGGCTTTTGACGATTTTGCACACTTACAAACCATTGCAGCATCCCCACGGGACACGGGATCAAAGTTTGGCAACTGCCTCGTACTTACGACTTTTATGATTGTACAAGGTGTTCCTCAATTCACCATTGTTCGCTTAGTGATCGTTTGAAGTTAGCACAGGGCTGGAAAAAGCCACAGGGCCATTTTTCAGATTGACGACCTTTCCCGCATCCCCAGGATCAGAATTCGTATTGTGATGGTCGCAGTGTCCCGTTTTGTGACCTCCTGACAAAGTCCCTTGGGGAAGCTGGACACCCTTCACAACTGGGTTACTAACTCGACAACCCCGCAGTGATCCACTTAACAACTGTGGCAAGACAGGTCATAAAATGGGCTAAAGCTCACTTAACGACTGTCAGGTGCCAAGCAGCCTAATTTTGATCGTGTGACCGGTGGTGAGTGTGAAGACCAGTTTTAAGGCATGTCTTTTAGCACCAGTGTAATTTTGAACGGCTGCTAAACAAATGGCTGTCAATCAAGGACGGCCGATATATTGATCCTGTCGGCTCATTTCTCAATAGGACCCTTTCATAATAACAACAATAACAACAACAACAACAACAATAATAATAATAATAAAGTTGGAAGGGACCTTGGAGATCATCGAGTCCAACCCCCTGCTCAGGCAGGAAACTCTACACCATTTCAGACAATGAGCAACAAAGAGGATCAGGGGCCTGGAGGCTAAAACATATGAAGAATGGATGCAGGAATTGGGTATGTCCAGTTTAATGAACAGAAGGACGAGGGGAGACATAATAGCAGCCTTCCAGTCTCTCGGGGGCTGCTCCAAAAAAGGGGGAGTCAAGCTATTCTCCAAAGCGCCTGAAGGCAGGACAAAAAGCAACGGATGGAAATTCATCAAGGAGAGAAGCAACCTGGAATTAAAGAGAAATTTCCTGAGAATGAGAACAATTAACCAGTGGAACAGCTTGCCACCAGAGGTTGTGGGTGCAGGAATTGGGTATGCCTAGTTTAATGAAGAGAAGGATGAGGGGGGACAGGATAGCAGCCTTCCAGTATCTCAGGGGCTGCCCCAGAGAAGAGGGAGTCAAGCTATTCTCCAAAGCACCTGAAGGCAGGACAAGAAGCAACGGATGGAAACTCATCAAGGAGAGAAGCAACCTAGAACTAAGGAGAAACTTCCTGACAGTTAGAACAATTAACCAGTGGAACCACCTGCCTCCAGAAGTTGTGGACGCTCCAACACTGGAAGTTTTTAAGAAGAGATTGGACAACCAATTGTCTGAAATGCTATAGGGCAGTGGTGGTGAACCTATGGCATGCGTGCCAGAGGTGGCACTCAGAGCTCTCTCTGTGGGCACACACGCCGTTGCCCACCAGAGTTCGCCAGAGTAGCAAGCACATGGCGTTTGGATGCGACAGGGCAGGAAGTAAGCGAACAAGCAACATTGGCCCCCTGGGGATGCGCCAAAGATGGCAAGGGACTGACCCCTGCTGCCCTGGCCCCGACCACGCTCACCCAGTCTGCCGTCACCACTGCAGCCATGGCCAACCAGTGGGCCACGCCCCCTGCCCCCTCCCCCGAGGGCACCACAATGCTGATGCAGCCCTGGCACTTTGCGATAAATAAGTGGGTTTGGGGTTGCAGTTTGGGCACTTGGTCTCTAAAAGGTTCACCATCACTGGTATAGGGTCTCCTGCTTCAACAAAGCGTTGGACTAGATGACCTCCAATGTCCCTTCCAACTCTGCTATTCTGTTATTCTACCAAAGAGAAGGACTAAGCGTGACATGCTAGCAGTCTTCCGATATTTCAGGGGCTGCCACAAAGAAGAGGGGGGCTCCACCTATTCTCCAAAGCCCCTAAAGCAGTGGTTCTCCACCTGTGGGTCGGGACCCCAGTTGGGGTCGAACGACCATTTCACGGGGGTCGCCAAACAACGCAGTCCGCCATTTTTTCCCCCCTTTTCCTTAGCTGTGCTACTCCCTTTTATTCTATTGGCTTTTGAAAGCCAATAGAATAGACTCTCTTGAATAGAGTCTAATTCTATTGGCTTTCAAAAGCCAATAGGAATTGTCCAGGCTGTCTCTGCCCTGCTGAGCCCGCCAAAAGTCCCATTCTGCAAACGGTGCTGCACCAGTTGAGTAGTCCTCGACTTACGACTGGTTGAGTAGTCCTTGACTTATGACCGGTTGGGGGTCGCGGCATTAAAAAGGTTGAGAACCACTGCCCTTAAGGCAGAACAAGAAGCAACGGATGGAAAATGACCAAGGAGATAAAATCAAGGACAGAAGCAATCTAGAACTAAGTAGAAATTTTGCGACAGTGAGAACAATTAATCAGTGGAACGGCTTGCCACCAGAAGTTGTGGATGCTCCATCACTGGAGGCTTTTAAGAAGAGATTGCACAGCCATTTGTCTGAAATGGTACAGGGTTTCCTGCATGACCAGGGGGTTGGACTAGAAGATCTCCAAGATCCCTTCAAAATCTGTTTCTCTGCTCTTCTACTAACCAGCTGGATTGCTCTGTCTTCTGAGAAAGTCGAAGCAAATCTGCAGTAATCTGGGATTAAGTCACGGAAGGGGTTCCTCTTGGGCGGAGATTCCTCAGCCAGATCTAACTTGGAATCTTCTACTTCAGGGCCTGTGCAGTAATCCATGATGTCCCAGATCTGGAGAAAGAGGACAGGAAGGAGAGGAAGAGGAAAGGTGGAAGAGAAGGAAGACAAGGAAAAGAGAAGGAAGAGAAGGAAGAGAAGGAGAAGAGAAGGAAGAGAAGAAGAGAAGCAGGAAGAGAAGGAAGAGAAGGAGAAGAGGAGAAGGAAGAAAAGGAGAAGAGGAGGAGAAAGAAGAGAAGGAGAAGAGAAGAGGAGAAAAGAAGCAAGAGAAGAAGAAAAGGAGAAGAGAAGGAAGAGGAGAAGAGAAGGGGAAGAGAAGGAAGAGAAGAAGAGAAGCAGAAAGAGAAGGAGAAGAGAAGGGGAAGAGAAGGAAGAGGAGAAGAAAGAAGAGAAGGAGGAGGAAGAGAAGGAGAAAAGGAAGAGAAGGAGAAGGAAGAAGGGAAGGAAAAGAGAAGGACAAGGAGAAGGAAGAAGAGGAGAAGAAAAGGAAAAAAAGGAGAAGAGAAGGAAGAGAAGAAAAGAAGGAGAAGAGAAGGAGAAAAGAAAAGAAGAAGAAAAGAAGCAAGAGAAGAAGAGAAGCAGGAAGAGAAGGGGAAGAGAAGGAAGAGGAGAAGAGAAGGGGAAGAGAAGAGAAGGAAGAGGAGAAGAAAGAAGAGAAGGAGATGAGAAGGAAAAAAAGGAGGAGAAAAGGAAGAGAAGGAGAAGGAAGAAGGGAAGAAAAAGAGAAAGACGAGACGAGAAGGAAAAGAAGGAGGAGAAAAGGAAGAGAAGGAGAAGGAAAAAGGGAAGGAGAAGGAAGAAGGAAGAGAAGAGGAGAAAAAAGCAAGAGAAGAAGAGAAGCAGGCAGAGAAGGAGAAGAGAAGGAAGAGGAGAAGAGAAGGGGAAGAGAAGAGAAGGAAGAGAAGAAGAAGGAAGAAGAGAAGGAGACAAGAAGGAAAAGAAGGAGGAGGAGAAGAAGAGAAGCAGGCAGAGAAGGAGAAGAAGGAGAGGAGGAGAAGGAAGAAAAGGAGGAGAAGAAAAGAAGGAGAAAAGAAGAGGAGAAAAGAAGCAAGAGAAGAAGAGAAGCAGGAAGAGAAGAGAAGAGAAGGAAGAGGAAGAAAGAAGAGAAGGAGACGAGAAGGAAGAGAAGAAGGAGAAAAGGAAGAGAAGGAGAAGGAAGAAGGGAAGGAAAAGAGAAGGATGAAAAGGAGGAAGAAGAGAAGGAGAAGAAGAGAAGGAAGAAAAGGAGAAGAGAAAGAAGAGAAGAAAAGGAGAAAAGAAGGAGAAAAGAAAAGAAGGAGAAAAGAAGCAAGAGAAGAAGAGAAGCAGGAAGAGAAGGAGAAGAGAAGGAAGAGGAGAAGAGAAGGGGAAGAGAAGAGAAGGAAGAGAAGGAGAAGGAAGAAGAGAAGGAGACGAGAAGGAAAAGAAGGAGGAGAAAAGGAAGAGAAGGAGAAGGAAGAAGGGAAGGAAAAGAGAAGGACGAGACGAGGAAAAGAAGGAGGAGAAAAGGAAGAGGAGAAGGAAGGGGAAGGAAAAGAGAAGGACGAGAAAGAGAAGAAGAGAAGGAGAAGGAGGAGAAGGAAGAAAAGGAGAAGAGAAGGAAGAGAAGAAAAGGAGAAGGAGAAAAGAAGCAAAAGAAGAAGAGAAGCAGGAAGAGAAGGAGAAGAGAAGGAAGAGGAGAAGAGAAGGGGAAGAGAAGAGAAGGAAGAGAAGGAGAAGGAAGAAGAGAAGGAGACAAGCAGGAAGAGAAGAAGGAGGAGAAAAGGAAGAGGAGAAGGAAGAAGGGAAGGAAAAGAGAAGGACGAGAAGGAGAAAGAAGAAGGGAAGGAGAAGAGAAGGAAAAAAAGGAGGAGAAAAGAAGGAAGAGAAAGAGAAGGAAGAAGAGAAGGAAGAGGAGGAGGAAGAAGAGGAGGAGGATGGAGAAAGAGGAGAAAGAGGAGGAGAAGGAATAGAAATAATAGAAATAATCATACTGACCTTGAGGTAACCCAAGGAACCTCCACTTCTGCTCAATTTTTCACTTCTTTACATTTTCCCAGCCATTGGATCTGCCAATCCCAGCCATGAATTCAAGTCCGTCTATAGTTCGGCCTTTTTCGAATTCCATGCAGGTAGTCCTCGATTTACAAGGGAGCAGAATTTCCATTGCCAAGCCCAGGAGGTTATTAAGCGAATCACACCTGATTTTACAGTTCTTTATGCTGCGAGTGTTAAGCTCAATCACGGGAACGGTTACATGGATTTATACTCCTTGCAGACAGCTGGTCATTTGCCTTCTTCCAGAGAGCCGTTGAAGCCACTTGGAGGTTTTCCTCTGTCTTCAAGGTCACCCGAGTGGTACAAATGGATGGGGAGCCTTCTTGGAACTGCGGAAAGGACTGGTGTTGTAGACTGGAGATAGAGGATGTCGGATCCCTCCCTACTCAGGTGACCCTGAGGACACTCCAGGTGGACTCAACGCCTCTCTAAAACAGCGTTTCTCAACGTTTGTGTGACAGCGACCCCCGTCACACGAACGTGCCGCGCATGCGCGGCGCCGCCCCCTGAGGGGGGGAAAATGGTGGATCGCATTGTTTGGCGACCCCCGTAAAATGGTCGATTGACCCCAAATGGGGTCGCGACCCATAGGTTGAGAACCGCTGCTCTAAAAGGAGGCAAATGACCAGCTGTCTGCAAGGAGTATAAATCCTTCCCTTCCCCACCATCCAGTCAAAACCTGAAGAAGCTTCTCGGATGAGAAACAAAACGTCTTCAAAAGAAAAACAAGGAAGTCCAGTTGCCTGGTGGGGAATGGAAGGATTTGTATTCTTGGCAGTCCTCTGGTTGTTAGTACTCTTTCTGAGAGTCACTGGGGCCACTTGGGCTTTATTTGCTCATCCTGTATCCAAGTGGCCACAACAGCTCCCAGAAAGAGTACTAACGACCAGATGACTACAAAGAATATAAATCCTTCCATTCCCCACCATCCGGTCAGAACCTGAGGAAGCTTCTGGGATGAGAAGCAAAACGTCTTCAAAGAGAAAATAAGAAAGTCCAGTTGGCTCGCAAATAAAGCCCCTTTGGGGAGGACTACCTCTATGGTGCCATTAAAACAAATCCTTTGCACGTTGTCAAAAATCAACTTATTTCCAGGTCCAATTTGAGAAGGTCAAGATTCGAGGAGCAGTTTTATGATTGTACAGGCAGTCCTCAAATTACAATGGTTCGTTTATTGACCGTTTGAAGTTGCAATGGTGCTGAAAAAAGTGACATGACCATTTTCCATACGTATGTTGTGATTCTGTGCCAGCCAGTGGACCTGGCAGCTGAGTCCGGGGAATCAGAGGAGGAGGAAGAGAAGGGGTCTGGAGAGCCATCGGAGGAAGGCTCTGAGGAGCTCCAGGACTTACAATCTGGTGAAGATCCTGGCCCCTCCACTCGTGCTCAGGCTGAGACCCAGCCGTGCGGGGAAGCTGAGTCAGATTCTGAGGACTCACAGCTAGAAGACATCATGGATGCTCGCAAACCCAGACAGGCAACCAGAGCAGGACAGAGGGAGGCCATGGGGCGACTCCAAGGGAGGAGGAGAAGGCATTCAGAAGCCACGCCTTGGGGGCTGCGTAATAAAAAGGGAAGGCGTGGGCGGTGCTGGTTGCTGAAGGCAACCGATTGCAAAGGACTCAAGTTTCATGGAATCCTGGTCTGTTTGCCTTGCCTGTGAACAATTCTCCGTTTGAATCGTGTTCTGTTTGCCTCGGGACAATTCTCCGTTTGCATCGTGTTTTGTTTGCCTTTGCTTTGGGGACATTTTGCAGGGCTGTACCTAATTAATAAAAGGGGTTTGTTTTCCCTGCATTTCCAAAGAGGGGTTGGTCCTTGTGAGTTAACAAGGACTCACGCAGGCTGGGACAGAAGAACATACAACCGTTGCAGCCTCCCCGTGGTCACGTGATCAAAATTCTGACATTTGGCAACCGACTCATATTTATGACGGTGTCAATGTCCCGGGGTCATGTGACTCCCTTTTTTGCAACCATCTGCCAAGCAAAGGGAAGCCCAATGTACTTAACAACCATGTCACTACTAACTGATTCGTTAACAACTGTGGCAAAGAAAGATCGTAAAATGAGACCAAGTTCACTTAACCGCCATCTTAGCAAAGGAAATTCTGGCTACAAGCTGAGGACTACCGGTCACGGCTTGCTCCGTTCTACTCTGTCCCTTGTCTCTTCCCATTCTGAACAATTCTGACTTTGGGAGAATTGAAATTGACAGCTTAGTCGGCGGGTTCCCCTGGAATAACATGTCTTTTCAATCTACTCCGGCAATTCATCAACCCTTGTCTGTAAAAATCATGCAGAGATGATGCCGCCTTGTCCTAAAAATACATTATGGCCATCAGTCGCTAGATTGTGTTGGAAGAGTGACGGGCAAATCGAGATATATTGGCCTTTCCAGTCATCGGCCCAGAGAGGATGGCAGGTTTGGAGGAAATTGGAAGCTTTACCTAACACCCTGCCTCTGTTAATGCTGGTGGAGATTTATGGACCACTTTCCCAAGGACATAAAATGAGTCAAAATATACAAGATGTAACTTCAAAGGGTGTCACTTCCAGAAACAACGTGGACAACAGTTGAATTAATTTGAGGAACTTTTTACGGAGGTGGAGGAGGAAGAGGAGGAGCAGGAGGAACAGGAGGAGGAGGAAGAAAAAGGAGGAGGAGGAGGAACAGGAGGAAGAAGAAGAGGAAGGAGGAGGAGAAGGAGGAGGAAGAGGAGGTGGAGAGGAGGAGGAAGAGGAGGAGGAGAAGAAGAAGGAGGAGGAAGAGGAGGAGGAAGAGGAGGAGGAAGCGGAGGAGGAGGAGAAGGATGAGGAGGAGAAGAAGGAGGAGAAGGAGGAGGAGGAGGAGAAGGAGAAGGAGGAAGAGGAGGAGGAGGAGAAAGAGAAGGAGAAGAAGGAGGAGGAGAAGGAGGAGGAGGAGAAGAAGGAAAAGGAGGAGGAGGAGGAGGAGGATGGAGGGGGAGAGGGAGGAAGTAGAAGAGGAGGAGGAAGAAGAGGAAGGAGGAGGAGGAGGAGGAGGAGGAGGAGGAGGAGGAGGAGGAGGAGGAAATAATAATAATACTGACCTTGATGTAACCCAAGGAATCTCCAGTTAAGAGGATCAACTCTTTGTCATCTGTGGACATGGTGGTGACCACACTGTCCCGACCAGTTTCATGGCTAGCTCGGAATTTGCCCAACATCCCTCCTTTATTTTCCACTGACCAGGCATAAAGGAAGCCATCCATGCAACTGGTGAGCAAAATGGCCACGCTGGGCTTCCGTTCACGAGTCTTCAGGAAGAGAACCTGAAGAGGTCAAAAAGTTGCAATAACTGTGGTTGAAGATTACAGGGACTTCTTCATACCCCCATGGTTGCCACTCATCTTCTCAAATAAGGAAAATAAGATTCTCCTCTAGCCCTGATGATTTTCCCTAGTTGGGTCATGAAACATCTTCAAGAAAGCAACCAAGCTCAGAGAGTAATGAAGACCCAACGGTCCTCCTCCTCTTCCACCACCACCACCAGGACCACTCCTCCACTATTCTAGCACCAATGATGTTCCCTAGCTGGGTCATGAAACATCTTCAAGAAAGCAACCAAGATCAAAGAGCTTCAGGTACTCCACAATCTTCCTCCTTCTCCTCCTCCCTCCTCCCTCCTTCCTTCCTTCCTTCCTTCCTTCCTTCCTTCCTAATGTACCCCACAGACTTCTTCCTCCTCCTCCTCCTCCTCTTCCCCACCTTCTCCTCCACTAGCACCAATGATGTTCCCTAGCTGGGTCATGAAACATCTTCAAGAAAGCAACCAAGATCAAAGAGCTTCAGGTACTCCACAATCTTCCTCCTTCTCCTCCTCCTTCCTCCCTCCTTCCTTCCTTCCTTCCTTCCTTCCTAATGTACCCCACAGACTTCCTCCTCCTCCTTCTCCTCCTCCTCCTCTTCCCCACCTTCTCCTCCACTAGCACCAATGATGTTCCTTAGTTGGGTCATGAAACATCTTCAAGAAAGTAACCAAGATCAAAGAGCTTCAGGTACTCCACAATCTTCCTCCTTCTCCTCCTCCTTCCTCCCTCCCTCCTTCCTTCCTTCCTTCCTTCCTTCCTAATGTACCCCACAGACTTCCTCCTCCTCCTCCTCCTCCTCCTCTTCCCCACCTTCTCCTCCACTAGCACCAATGATGTTCCTTAGTTGGGTCATGAAACATCTTCAAGAAAGTAACCAAGCTCAAAGAGCTTCAGGTACTCCACAATCTTCCTCCTTCTCCTCCTCCTTCCTCCCTCCTTCCTTCCTTCCTTCCCTCCCTCCACAAACCTCACTCCCTTCTGACATTGATGATGTTTCCTACTTGAGTCATGAAACATCTTCAAGAAAGCAACCAAGCTCAAAGAGCACCAGGTACTCCACAGTCTTCCTCCTTCTCCTCCTCCTCCTCCTCCTCCTCCTCCTCCCTCCCTCCCTCCCTCCTTCCTTCCTTCCTTCCTTCCTTCCCTCCCTCCACAAACCTCACTCTCTTCTGGCATTGATGATGCTTCCTAGATGGGTCATGAAACATCTTCAAGAAAGCAACCAAGCTCAAAGAGCACCAGGTGCTCCACAGTCTTCCCTCTCTCTTCCTCCTCCTCCTCCTCCCTCCCTCCCTTCCCTCCCCCCTCCCCCCCTCCCTCCCTCCATAAACCTCATTCCCTTCTAGCTTTGATGATGTTCCCTATTTGGGTTATGAAACATCTGCAAAAAAAAAGCACCACCCAGCTCAAAGAGTACCAGGTACCCTGCACTTCAACCCTGAGCTGCAGATACAGGTAAGTCCTCCACTTACAAAACCAAACTTTTTGTCCATAAGCAAGGTAGTGGTTAAGTGATTTCCCCCCCCCCCCATTTTACAGCCTTTCGTGCCTCAGTTATTAAGTGGAACCCCCCCTCAAAGGCCCTCCAGCCAGACTCCCTGACTCTCTGCATTTCCATTTATCTCCCCTTATTTTCCTTCTATTATCCGTGTTTATAGCCAATTCAGCTTTGAGCAAAAAAAAGCTACAGTTACAGGTTCTTCCGTCAGGCTCAGATGAGGCACTGATGGATAAATGAGGCCAGTAAAATTGTAGGTCACACAACTCAGCTTTCCGTAAAAGCCATGTTAGGTGGCAATTACCCCGTGGATAGGAGAATAGATTCCTTTTGACAAAATGTCTCTCCCCTCCAAAAAAAAACCCCAAAAAAACCCACAACATTTTGCGAGAGAAAAACTCTAGTCCAGGAGCGATATTATGAGCTGCCTTTTTCAATAATAGATTCGCTGTGTGAAGAAAAAAAAAATAGGCAGAAAGACTCCAGTTATTTGCAACGTGGTGGTTAAGAATGATATATATATTTTCACTGTGATGCTTCGGCGGAGAAGCAAAAGAGGCGACGCCACTAATCTTATTTTTTTTTTCCCGGAGAGCTTTTGCAAAAGAATGAAAGGAAAATTATAAGCTACGGAGGAAACGTGCTGCGGTAGCTTTGCGAGAGGCCGAGCTTCCAAAATGGCTATTATAAAAACACGCCGTCCTTTTGCTCCGTCTTACGACTTTTCTTGCCAAAGTCGGTAAGCGAATCACGGCAAGGGAATCATGGCACCCCGGAAGGCTGCGACTGTCATGAAGGTAAATCAGTTGCCCAGCGTCCAAATTTTGATCACGTGACCTCGGGGATGCTGCAACGGTCGTAAGTGTGAAACACGGATCTGGATCACTTTTTTTTCAGTGTCTTTGTGAACGGCCACTAAATGAACTGTTGTAAATGGAGGACTGCCTGTACAAAACTGGCTCTTTTCTTCAAGATGTGGACTGTGGGGTCCTTGGAGAAGAGGAGAAGAGAAGAGAAGAGAAGAGAAGAGAAGAGAAGAGAAGAGAAGAGAAGAGAAGAGAAGAGAAGAGAAGAGAAGTTGTAGAATAGAATAGAATAGAATAGAATAGAATAGAATAGAATAGAATAGAATAGAATAGAATAGAATAGAACAGAACAAAACAGAATAGAATATGGGAATAGGAATAGAACAGAACAGAATAGAATAGAATATGGGAATAGAATAGAATAGAATAGAATAGAATAGAATAGAATAGAATAGAATAGAATAGAATAGAATAGAATAGAATAGAAAATAGAATAGAATAGAACAGAACAGAACAAAACAGAATAGAATATGGGAATAGGAATAGAACAGAACAGAATAGAATAGAATATGGGAATAGAATAGAATAGAATAGAATAGAATAGAATAGAATAGAATAGAATAGAATAGAATAGAATAGAATAGAATAGAATAGAATAGAAAATAGAATAGAATAGAACAGAACAGAACAAAACAGAATAGAATATGGGAATAGGAATAGAATAGAACAGAACAGAATAGAATAGAATATGGGAATAGGAATAGGAATAGAATAGAATAGAATAGAATAGAATAGAATAGAATAGAATAGAATAGAATAGAATAGAATAGAATAGAATAGAATAGAATAGAATAGAATATAGGAATAGAATATAGGAATAGGAATAGAATAGAAAAAAAGAATAGAAAAGAATAGAATAGAATAGAATATGGAAATAGGAATAGAATAGAACAGAACAGAATAGAACAGAATAGAATAGAATAGAATAGAATAGAATAGAATATGGAAATAGGAATAGAATAGAACAGAACAGAACAGAATAGAATATGGAAATAGGAATAGAACAGAATAGAACAATAGAATACTATAGGGGAATAGGAATAGAACAGAATAGAACAGAATAGAACAGAACAGAACAGAACAGAATAGAATAGAATAGAATAGAATAGAAGGGACCTTGGAGATCTTCTAGTCTAACCCCCTGCTCAATCCGGAGACCCTATACCATTTCAGACAAGTGGCTGTCCAGTCTCTTCTTAAAAACCTCCAGTGATGGAGCACCCACAATTTCTGGTGGCAAGCTGTTCCACTGGTTAATTGTCCTCACCGTCAGGAAGCTTCTCCTTAGTTCCAGGTCCCAAACCCAACTGGACTCTATATAAAGCCATTGCTCCCCTTTCTAAGGATCTTCTCACCTTGTACCTGTGGGAGATCTATCTTCTTACTTAAGCATCAATAAAGAGATATTAATCTACCTGTCCGGCTCAGATCCTATTTTAGCGGGAAGCACACCAGGTTAAGAACCTTGACGTGGTTTAGGGCTCACCCATCCGTCCGTAGGCTTCCAAACTCTTGGTGGACATCCCCACTGACCTTCTCCACTGATCTTTGGGTGGCCTTGATCTCTTCTTGCCACGACAGGCTCTCCTTTCTCAGCAGGGCGCTCTCCAACATGCCCAGGGAACGGAGAAGGTTATTACCCTTCATGATGTTCTTGGAGCTCCAAGCTGCCTGTCAAGACACAAGATCCAAGGTTGGTGGAGCTCCTCAGTCCTCCAGGTCATGGTGGTCTCGAAGATGCTTTTTCCAAAAGGCAACCGGACGTTCTGCTCCTCATCCAGTTCTGACTGACTGGTGGGGAATGGAAGGATTTATATCCTTTGCAGTCCTCTGGCCGTTGGTACTCTCTCTGAGAATCGTTGAGGCCACGTGGATACAGGATACAGAGTAAACCCCAACAAGTGGCCTCAAGGACTCTCAGAGGGAGTACTAACAAGCAGACGACTGCAAAGGATATAAATCCTTCCGTCCTCCGTCGTTCAGTCAGAAGGGAAGAAGCTTCTTGGGTGAGAAGTGAAACGTCTTCAAGGGGAAAAAAAAAATCAAGAAAGTCCAGTGGCCTTGGTGAAGACCCAAAGTCACACCCAGCGTCATACCCTTCACCTCCCTTCTTCAAAGGCCATCTCTTGCTTTCCTCGGCCTCCACATCTACTCGATGGATTCAAGAAACCATGATTTAAACTGCCCTCTGCAACCTGCTTGGTGATTAGCAGTTGTAGTCTATTTTGTAATTTATTGTGTTCTGTATTCTATTCTATTCTATTCTAAATTCTGTTCTATTCTATTCTATTCTATTCTACTGTATATTCTGTTTTATTCTATTCTATTCTATATTCTATTCTGTTCCATATTCTATTCTATTCTATTTGATTCTATTCTATTCTAATGTTATTCTATTCTATTCTAAATTCTGCTATTCTATTCTATTCTATTCTATTCTATTCTATTTGATTCTATTCTATTCTATTCTAATGTTATTCTATTCTATTCTATTCTATTCCAAATTCTGCTATTCTATTCTATTCTATTCTAATGTTATTCTGTTCTATTCTATTTGATTCTATTCTATTCTATTCTATTTGATTCTATTCTATTCTAAATTCTGTTCTGTTCTGTTCTATTCTATTCTAAACTCTGCAATTCTATTCTATTCTATTCTAATGTTATTCTATTCTATTCTATTCTATTTGATTCTATTCTATTCTATTCTAAATTCTCTTCTGTTCTATTCTATTCTAAATTCTGTTATATTCTATTCTATTCTATTCATTATTCTATTCTATTCTACTCTATTCTGTAATCTATTCTATTCTGCATTATATTCTATTTTGTAATCTATTGTTCTGTTCTCTATTCTATTTTATTCTATTCTGTTCTGTAATTTATTCTGTTCTGTTTTGTTCTATTCTGTTCTGTTCTGTTTTGATCTATTCTATTGTCTTGTCTAGTCTAGTCTAGTCTGTAAGGATTGTGTTTGGAAAAAGAATCCCTGTCCCATTTAGGCCGAAGAAAAGAGCGTAAAGCTTTCTCTGTGTCTTCTGTAGGGTTAATCGCTCAATATATCTCAGGCGCCCAAACCGTGGGAGAAGATCCAGGCCCGCCTTCCAGGAAGAAGAAACCATAAAACCACCCACAACGGGCCGAGGTGAAATAACGCTGAAGACAATTCCAGGAGCCACCACAAGTGCATGGGTCCCATACTTTGAGCATCAGCAAGCAGCCCAAGCAGGTCAAGCCCACATTCTTCATCTCCAGGGGTCTTCCTGGACTGCCCATACCTGGGGCTTCGTGGTCTGGCTTCCAAACGCAGCTGAAGACGGACGCTTGATGGGACCAGAAGGTGAGGCAAGAGTTTTGGCGCTGGTGGGTCGCATGGGGAGGGCAGCCTTTGAGGTACTCTGCCTCCTTGGGTAGGCCCAGTACTTGTTCTCACCCTCACTCTGGTGGGTCTTCACCTTCTTGACCTCCCCACTCTGGAGAGGAGGCTCTGCACTCATGGCGAACTCCTAGTTGAGAAAGGATACTGGTTTAGAAAGAGTGCAGAGAAGAGCAACAAAGATGATCAGGGGACTGGAGGCTAAAACATAGAAGGAACGGTTGCTGGAATTGGGTCGGTCTAGTTTAACGAAGAGAAGGATGAGGGGGGACAGGATAGCAGTATTCCAATATCTCAGGGGCTGCCATAAAGAAGAGGAAGTCAAGCTATTTTCCAAAGCACCTGAAGGCAGGAGAAGAAGCAACGGATGGAAACTCACCAAGGAGAGAAGCAACCTGGAACTAAGGAGAAACTTCCTGACAGTGAGAACAATTAACCAGTGGAACCACCTGCCTCCAGAAGCGGTGAATGCTCCAACACTGGACATTTTTAAGAAGAGACTGGACAGCCATTTGTCCAAAATGGTATAGGGTTTCCTGCCTGAGCAGGGGTTTGGACTAGATGACCTCCAAGGTCCCTTTCAACTTTATTATTATTATTATTATCGATCATCGCACAGTCAGCCAGATGTTCAGACTGGATTTGGCATTTTGTCTACCTATCGAGTCCTTACCCAGGACCTGGGATAGGCAGATGTGGATGTTTGATGGTATTACAGATATCGTCACAGGATGGAAGCAGTTCCTAATAAGGCCGCCTTTTGCAATTGACTAATAGCGAATTTGTCAATGCCAATTGTGTTCAAGTGGTGCTCCAGTTGTTTTGGGATTGCACCCAAGGAGCCTATGACTATTGGTACTACCCTTGCTTGCTTTTGCCACAGTCTTTCTATTTCTATTTGTAGGTCTTTGTATTTTGTTATCTTCTCCAGTTCTTTCTCTTCTATTCTGCTATCTCCAGGCACTGCCACGTCCACTATCCAGACTTTTTTGTCTTTCTTATCGACAATTGTTAAGTCTGGGGTGTTATGTTGCAGGTGCTTGTCTGTTTGAATTCTGAAGTCCCAGAGCAGTTTAATTTTATCATTTTCTATGACTTTCTTTATTTTATGATCCCACCAGTTTTTGCTTACAGGCAAATGATATTTTTTGCAGATCTTCCAATGCACCATTGCTGCTACTTTGTCATGCCGCTGCTTGTAATCAGTTTGTGCAATCTTCTTGCAACAGCTTACCAAGTGGTCCACTGTTTCTTCAGCTTCTTTGCATAGGCGGCACTTACTGTCTGTTGCTGTCTTCTCAATTTTGACTTTGTATGCATTTGTCCTTAAGGCTTGGTCTTGTGCAGCCAGAATTAGTCCCTCGGTCTCTTTCTTCAATTTTCCTGCTCTTAGCCATTGCCAGGTTTTATTATTATCTGCTTTCCCAGCTATTTTTTTCATGTATTGGCCATGTAGTGCTTTGTCTTCCCATGCCTCTATTCTGTTCTTCATTTGGTCTTTCTTGTAGGCCAGTTTGGTCTCTCCAGTAGTTAGTAAGCCTTCCTGATATACTAATTTCAGTGCATCTTCATCATTGTTCTTCAGATATTCTTCCAAAGCCATTTTTTCTTCTTCAACCATCTGATGTACTTGTAGCATTCCACACCCACCTATTTGCCTTGGTAGATAAAGTCTATCAATGTCACTGCGTGGATGAAGGGCATGATTCATTGTCATTATTTTTCTGGTCTGCCTATCCATTGCTTTTAGTTCTGCTTGAGTCCAGTCCACTATTCCAGCTGTGTACCTAATAACTGGGATTTCCCAGGTGTTGATTGCCTTTATGGTATTTCCTCCATTGAGTTTGGATTTTAAGATCTTCTTCACTCTCTTGATGTATTTACTTCTAATCTTTTTCTTGACTTCAGTGTGCTTGATGTTGTCAGCTTGAAGGATACCCAAGTATTTGTAGTACTCTTCCTCATCCAGACTCTTAATGTTATTTTCGTGGGGCATCTTGATTCCTTCAGTTTTCATTATTTTTCCTTGTTTGATAGTAAGTGTGGCACATTTGTCCAAGCCAAACTCCATTACAATATATTGGCTATATATACGGACAGTGTTGAGCAGCAATTCTATTTCAGATGATGTTTTTCCATACAGCTTCAGATCATCCATGTAAAGGAGGTGGGATAGTCTGGCAGATGTTTTTGATGTTTGATAGCCATGTCCTGAGTTATTCAGTATTGTTGACAGAGGAAACAGTGCAATAACAAATAGTAATGGTGATAATGAATCTCCTTGAAATATCCCTCTCTTGATATTAACCTCTCCCAGCCTCTCACCATTGATCTGCAACTGTGTCTTCCATTGTGCCATCGATCTTTGCACAAATTTTCTGATGTTTCTACTGACTCCTGTTATTTCTAGGCACTTGATTATCCAGTCATGTGGCAGAGAGTCAAATGCCTTTTTGTAGTCAATCCATGCCACATTCAGGTTGGTCTTCCTTCTCTTGCAGTTTTCCAAGATCATTTTGTCTATTAGGAGTTGATCTTTTGTTCCTCTGCTATTGGGGCGGTTTCCTTTCTGCTCAGGTGGAAAGAGATTGTTTTCAACTAGATGCTGTTGCACTGCATCAGCTACTACACCAGTTAGTAATTTGAAAGTTGTTGGTAAGCAGGTACTATTATTATTATTATTATTACTATTATTATTATTATTATTATTATTATTATTATTATTATTATTATTATTACTACTACTATTATTATTGTCTCCAAGCAAGGCCAGGACCGGTTCCCCTGAATCCATTTATTTCCACCACCACCCCCAAAAAATCCCAGAGCCCTTGGTCTGCATGGCTGGCTGGGGAATTCTGGGAGTTGAAGTCCACACCTCTTCAAGGGGCCAACTTTGAAAACCAGTGGGGTAAACTGAATGTCTTTGAGCAGGGGTCAAGGATCAAGATCAAAGAGCATTAGGTACCCCAGTCTTCCTTCTCCTCCTCCTCCTCCTCCTCCTCCTCCTCCTCCTCCCTTCTAGCACTGATGATGTTGCCTACCTGGGTCTTGGAACGTCTGCAAGGAAAGCACCAAGCTCAGAGAGCACCAAGGACCCCAACAGTTCAACCCCAAGCCAGAAATATTTTGTCCTGTGGGCTTCCCCTCTGTTCTGGAAGAAGAGGCAACTTGGTGCAGCAGTCAAGGAAGCCCACCGTTTGGGCAGGGGCCAAAGGACCCCTGCCGTGGAAGCTCTCCGCACCTACCCGTTTGGGGACAAGCGCCAGAGGACTCTCCGATGCGTTGAACCGGCAGAAGGCTTGGCCAGAGTTGACGTACCAGAGGACAATGTCTCCGTTGCTGGAGCAGGTGACCAGAAGCCTGTTGGCATAGCCATCCATGGAGAGGATGTCCTCTGCGTGGTAGGACTTCCAGTGCTTGCACTCAATGATGTTGTTCTCGTCTTTGGAGTCCCTGCCGAGAAAGACGGAACAGCCTCATCCCCACTCAGCTGGGGAACACGAAGGAAAGACCATGCATTTCTCCTCCTCACCTCAAGACAAAAGAGACACCCAACTCAACCTTTCTTCTCCTCCTCACTGTTTCCACCCTCCCCACCATCCTCCTCCTCCTCCTCCTCCTCTCCACAAACTCCACTCACTCCTAGTGCAGCTGATGTTACCCAGTTGGGTCATGAAACGTCTGCAAGAACATAACCAAGCTCAGAGAGCACCAAGGGTTCCATAGTCCTCCTCCTTCTCCTCCTCCCTCCAAACTCTCCTCCCTTCGAGCACGGATGATGCTACCTAGTTGGGTCATGAAATGTCTGCATGAAAACCACCAAGCTCAGAGAGCATCAAGGACCCAAAATTATTCCTCCTCCTCCTCCTCCCTTCCAGCACTGATGACGTTCCCTAGTTGGGTCATGAAATGTCTGCAAGAAAAAAACCAAGCTCAGAGAGCACCAAGGATTCCATAGTCATCCTCATCCTCCTCGCCCTCATCCTCATCCCTCCAAATCCAGCTCAGAGAGCACCAAGGATCCCACAGCCCTCCCTTTCTTCCTATCTCCTACTCTCCTCCTCCTCCTCCTTCTCCTCCTCCTCCATCTCCTCTCCACAAACCACTCTCTTCTAGCACTGATGATGTTCCCTAGTTGGGTCATGAAACATCTGCAAGAAAATAACCAAGCTTAGAAAGCACCAAGGATTCCATAGCCGTCAGTCCTCCTCCTCCTCCTCCTCCTCCTCCCTTCTAGCACTGAGGATGTTAGCTAGTTGGCTCATGAAATGTCTACAAGAAAAGAGTGAAGCTCAGAGAGCACCAAAGAACACACAACTCTCCTCCTCCTCCCTTCTAGCACTGATGATGTTCCCTAGTTGGGTCATGAAATGTCTGCAAGAAAACTACCAAGCTCAGAGAGCACCAAGGACCCCACAGTCCTCCACCACCTCCTCCTCTTTCTCCTTCTCCTTTTTCCTCCTTCTCCTCCTCCTCCTCCTCCCCCCCTTTCTCCTCCTCTCTGCAAACCCCACTCCCTTCTAGCACTGATGATGCTACCCAGGTCAGAGAATGTCAAATTAAACTCTGAGTTTTCAATATTCTCTTGTTCTGGTTCAGGGAAAATCGGCTCCAGGCTTCAGAGAACACAGGGCCCCCTCCGTTCTTCCCAGGAGGCATGAAATCCACTTCAAGCAACTTCTGCTTTGTTGGATGGCCCCAACTGGATGACTTCTTCCCACGCTGTTCCTGGATTATTTGACCTCAGGAGGGGTCTGGGTGGAAAGCAGGAGCCGTATCACCCCCAATCCAATCTTTCTTCTTCTTCTCCTCCTCACCGTTTCTTCCCTCCCCATCTGGAACCGAAAAGTTCACCGGAGTTGGCTTTGACTTACCGGTACCATGTCACTCGCTTGGTCCAATCGGTGATAAAAATCCTATGGTTCATGTAGAAGATGCAGTTGGTCTGTTGGAAGGAGAGAGAGAGAGAAAAAGGGAGGGAGGAAGCTACAGTATATACGTGGACCATCGGAATAGAGCTGGAAGGGATCTCGGAGGTCCTCTAGTCCAACCCCCTGCTCAGGCAGGAGACCTTACACCATTTCCAACAAGCTGATTGTGTTCAGCTGGTCAGCGGTTCAAATCTCACCGGCTCAAGGTTGACTCGGCCTTCCATCCTTCCGGGGTAGGTAAAATGAGGACCCAGATTGTTGGGGGCAATGTAAATATATATATACATTGCTTACTGGTGTACACCGCTTAGAGAGTGCTTGCACTTAAAGCGGTATATAAGTCTCATAAATAAATAAATAAATAAATAAGTGGCTGTCCAGTCTCTTCTTAAAAACCTCCAGTAATGAACCACCCACAACTTCTGGTGGTCAGCTGTTCCACTGGTTAATTGTCCTCACTGTCAGGAAGTTTCTCCTTCATTCCAGGTTGCTTCTCTCCTTGATGAGTTTCCAACCGTTGTTTCTCGTCCTGCCTTCAGGGGCTTTGGGGGAAGAGGTGGACCCCACCTCCCTCTTCTTTGGGGCAGCCCTTCAAATTCTGGAATATTGCTATTATGTCCCCCCCCCCAGTTCCTTCTTTTTCTCTAGACTAGCCATTCCCAAATCCTCCAGCCGTTCTTCATATATTTTAGCCTCCAGGCCTTTCATCGTCCTAAAAGATACTGACAAAAATATAACTCTGTGCAGCCAGTCCTTGACTTACGACCGTTCGTTTAGTGACTGTTCAGCATTTACAACGGCACTGGGAAAAAAAGTGACGTATAACCATTTTTCACAAGTACAACGGTTACCCCATCCCCAGGGTCACGTGATCAAAATTCAGATACATAGAGATGGCTTCATATTTATGACGGCCACCAAGTCCCGGGGTCACGTGATCGCCTTTTGCGACCTTCTGACAAGCAAAGTCAATGGGGGAAGTGTTCTGTCCCAGCCTACATGAGTCCTTGTTAAGCTCACAAGAAGCAGGCTGGAACCGCAGGAAAAAACCAATCCCCTTTTATTATTCACAGACCTGAGTCAATGTCCAAGGCAAACAAACACAGTTCACACAAACTCGATTCCTCAACACAAACGGCTGCCTTCGGCCACCAGTCCCTCCCACACCTTCCCTTTTATGATGCAGCCCAGGCGTGGCTTCCTAATGCCTTCTCCTTTGCCTTTGGAGCAGCTCCATTGCATCCCTCCGTCCTACTCGCTTCTCTTGCCTGTGCTTTCGTGCATCCGGGATTTGCCCCAGCGGTTCTTCATCACTGTCCAACTCAGGCTCCCGGCACAGCTGTGTCTCAGCCTGAGTGCGAATAGAGGGGCCAGGCTCCTCGTCCGATTGTAAGTCTTGGAGCTCCTCAGAGCCCTCCTCCAACTCTGATGTCACGCCAGTCCCCTCTTCCTCCTCCTGTGATTCCTCAGCTGCCGGGTCCACTGACTGACGAGGAATCACAACAGGAAGCCAGATACACTTAACAACTGTGTGACTAAATTAACAACTGCAGTGAGTCACTTAACAACTGAGGCAAGGAAGGTCGTAAAACAGAGGGAAACTCACGTAACTGCCTTGTTTAGCAGTGGGAATTTGGGGCTCAGCTGTGGTGGTAAGTCCAGGACTCCCTTCACACAGTTACGGCAGACAGATCGAATCAGTAAAAAAACCTTTTATTAAGAGAAGCCTTAGAGAAATCTCTGTGGTTGGTAGCCTGAGGAGCAGAGTGGTTAAGGACACACGTGTATCTCCGAACAGTCACTAAGTGAACAGTCGTAAGTCGAGGACAGCCTGCAGGGTGAGTTTGTGGCGCTTGAGAAGTTTGTAAGGTAAGCCTGGAAGAAGAGATGCAATCAAGAAAGAGTCCTCAATAAAGGCTAGTCCTCAACTTACGACCGATGAATTTTTCTCAATTTCTCCAGGTTTGGGGGGGGGGGTGGAAACAGTTCGCCTGGTTACCAGAGAGCCTGGTCTGGGGATGCTGGGAGTTGTAAACCCATCACATCCGGAGAGTAAACTGCATTGAAGGAGGATGTTGAACGACCCAATTTCTACTTCTCTTTGCAGCAGGAGAAACCGGGATCAAACTGATCAAATCGGTTTAGGCCAGCTATTGTGAGTCCACGCCAGCCAGTGGACCTGGCAACTGAGTCCGGGGAATCAGATGAGGAGGAGAAAGAGGTGGGGCCTGGTGAGCCATCAGAGTCGGAGGAAGGCTCTGATGAGCTCCAGGACTTACAATCTGGTGAAGAGCCTGGGCCCTCCACTCGTGCTCAGGCTGAGACCCAGCTGTGTGGTGAAGCTGATTCAGACTCTGAGGACTCACAGCTGGAAGACACCATGGACGCTCGCAAACCCAGATAGGCAACCAGAGCAGGACAGAGGGAAGCCATGGGGCGACTCCAAGGGAGGAGGAGAAGGCTTTCAGAAGCCACGCCTTGGGGGCTGTGTAAGAAAAAGGGAAGGTGTGGGCGGTGCTGGTTGCTGAAGGCAACCGATTGCAAAGGACTCAAGTTTCATGGAATCCTGGCCTGTTTGCCTTGCCTGTGAACAATTCTCCATTTGCATCGTGTTTTGTTTGCCTTTGCTTTGGGGACATTCTGCATGGCTGTACCTAATTAATAAAAGGGGTTCATTTTTCCTGCATTTCCAGCCTACTTATTAAAAGAGGGGTTGGTTCTTGTGAGTTAATGTAGGCTGGGAAAGAATACCAGCCTCCGTGCCTTCCACCCACCTCAGTCTTCTCCTCAAAGGGGATCTCCATCAGGCAAGCCCCGTTGTTGAAGTTCCACAGTTTGATCAAGCCGTTTTTCAGCGCCGTGATGATTCGCCGTTCAGGCGGGTCGAAGATCATGGCGGTCATCTCCAAGGCCTGGTCCGAGGTGGTGGTGAACTCCATAATCTTCTGTCCAGTCATGACATCCCAAACACTGACCATCCCACTGTAATAGCCGCTGACCGCCTGCGGGAGGGAAATTTCCCAGAGTCAGCTGGTTCCACCGGTCCTGGATCGGTTGGGGTTGGGCTAGACCACCTCCCAGGTCCCTTCCAATTCCGTTATTCTCTTCTGAAGGGCGACAGGTAATGCGGCTCCAGATTAACAGACTTATATTGAAGACCCAGCTGTCTGAGGTGGCTTACAAAATGGCGGACAGCCCCTCAAATATTGGAACTCTGCAGGCATGTTATCATTTTAGGAGGGGTCAGAAATGGGGGGGTTTGCAGAAGGGCATCTTTGCTCCCCTTAAACGGTCACTTTCAGTTCAACATCTCCACCACACTTTGTCACCTGTTTGAAGATCTTGTTGTAAAGTGCACAACACAGCAGAGGCTCTTGTGTCTTGAGTTCTACCTCAGTGAATTCAGCGCCAAAGAATAACCCAATCTGCAGTAAAATGGGACCTGGTGTTAGGCTGAAGCCCAAAGACAAGGCGGCAAGACCCAATCCTGTCAGGGGGCTGGACTAGAAGACCTCTAAGGCCCCGTCCAACCCTGTGATTCTGTGTTCTATGTTCTCTGAGTCCAATTCTTTGCACCTGATGGGCAGAATCTTGAAAGATCAAAGCTATCACCTTCTAGCCTACTAGATATATCCTGAGAGTGTGACTACCCACACACACACACACACACAAACTAGGGACTGATAGAAGAGAATATCTATAGCTCAGGCATGAACTGTGGGGTCCTTGGTTCTCTCTGAGCTGAGTGGTTTTCTTGCAGACATTTCACGACCCAACTAGGGAACATCATCAGTGCTAGAAGGGAGAGGTTTGTGAAGAGGAGGAGGAGGAGGAGGAGGAGGAGGAAGAGGCATCCTTGGTGCTCTCTGAGCTTGCTTGTTTCCTTGCAGATATTTCATGATCCAAACAAGGTAACATGATCAGTACTAGAAGGGAGGGGTTTGCAGAGAGGAGGAGGAGGAGGAGGAGGAGGAGGAGGAGGAGGAGGAGGAGGAGGAGGAGGAGGAGGAGGAGGAGGAGGAGGAGGAGGAGGAGGAGGAGGACGACAACGACAACGACGACAGCTGGAGTCCTTGATGCTCTATGAGCTTGGTGGTTTTCTTGAAGACGTTTCATGACCCAAATAGGGAACATCATCAATGCTAGAAGGGAGGGGTTGCAGAATGATGAAGGAGGAGGAGGAGGAGGAGGAGGAGGAGGAGGAGGAGGAGGAGGAGGAGGAGAGAGGATGTAAGGACTATGGGGTCCTTGGTGCCCTCTCAGCTTTGAAGTTTTCTTGCAGACATTTCATGATCCAACTAGGTAACATCATCAGTGCTATAAGGGAGGGGTTTGCAGAATGGAGGAGGACTGTCGGGTCCTTGGTGCTCTCTGAGCTTGATGGTTTTCTTGCAGACCTTTCATGACCCAACTAGGGAACATCATCAGTGCTAGAAGGGAGGGGTTTGTGGAGAGAAGGAGAAAGAGGAGGTAGGAAGAAGAGGAAGGCTGTGGGGTCCTTGGTGGCCTCTGAGCTGGTTGGTTTCCTTGCAGACCTTTCATGACCCAACTAGCCAACGCCATCAGTGCTGGAGGGGAGAGGGGGGTGGGCTCTCCGTGTTCCTCCTGATCTCCCTTAACGAGGCTCTCGTTTCCTTTCTCAACTCAGGCAGACAAGCTGACCTCCTCCCATCCAGCCCCCACCTTGTAAGTGGCGCAGATCAAGATATTCTGATGCTGGTGGTAGTAGACGGAGGAGATGGGGCAGTTGCCCAGTGGGACGTTCCGGCCATGGATCGACTGCAGGCAGAAGTGATCCAGTAGATCCCAGACCCGAATATTCTGCAGGGGTCAGAAGAGAAGCCAAGAGCTAGAAGGACAGATCCCTGGCGGTTCCACGGCACACGGTGGGGATCAAGCCAGGATCACACCCGGGGGCAGCCAGCCGAGAATCCGGCACAGGGAGTCCTCGACTTACGACCGTTGATTTAGTGACCGTTCAAAGTTACAACGGCACCAGAAAAAGTAACTTAGGACCATCTAACCATTGCAGCATCTTCATCATCTCGTGATCAAAATTCAGATGCTCGGCAACTGGCATGTACTTATGACGGTTGCAGTGTCACCGTGGGGGGGGGTCACGTGATCCCGTTTTGCAACCTTCTGACAAGGAAAGCCAATGGGGAAGCTGGATTCACTTAACAACCGTGTGACGAACTGAACAACTGCAGTTGTTCCTGCAACGGTGGCAGGAAAGATTGTCGTCAAATGGGGCAAAATCCACCTAACTCGCTTAGTAGCAGTATTCTGAGCTCAACTGTGGCCGTAAGCCAAGGACTTTTTGCAGAGAAGCCCCCCCAGATTTGAATTTAGCTCTTTGAGGCAGAAAAAGCGACAAGTTATCATGTTACCATGTTATCTGGAGTGAGTTTGAGCCTGTGACCCCGGATGAAGTGGACAAGGCCATGAGGGCAATGAATGCCGCCACCTGTTTATTGGACCCGTGCCCCTCCTGGCTGGTTTCTGCCAGTAGGGAAGTGACACGAGGCTGGCTCCAGGCGATAATCAACGCCTCCTTGATGGAGGGGTCTTTCCCGCAACCTTTAAAAGAAGCGGTGGTGAGGCCCCTCCTCAAGAAGCCTTCCCTGGACCCAGCTGTTTTGAAGAACTTTCGTCCCGTCTCCAATCTCCCCTTTGTGGGGAAGGTTGTAGAGAAGGTGGTGGCGTCTCAACTCTTGCGATCCTTGGAGGAAACCAATTATCTGGACCCTTTTCAATCTGGTTTCAGGCCCGGCTACAGCACTGAGACTGCTTTGGTCGCACTGACCGATGACCTCTGGCGAGCCCGGGATAGGGGTTATTCCTCTATCCTGGTGCTTCTTGACCTCTCAGCGGCTTTCGATACCATCGACCATGGTATCCTTCTGCGTCGTCTCGGAGAGGTGGGGGTGGGCGGCACCGTATTGCGGTGGTTCTCCTCCTACCTCTCCGACAGGTCGCAGTCGGTGTTGGCGGGCGGACAGAGATCGACCCTTAGGCGCCTCGATTATGGGGTGCCTCAGGGCTCGGCCCTGTCCCCCCTCCTTTTTAACATCTACATGAAACCGCTGGGTGAGATCATTCGGCGACACGGGGTGAGGTATCATCAGTACGCGGATGATACCCAATTGTATATCTCCACCCCGTGTCCTTTCAGTGAAGCAGTCGACGTGATGTGCCGGTGCCTGGAAGATGTGAGGGTCTGGATGGGGGTGAACAGGCTTAGACTCAACCCTGACAAGACCAAGTGGCTCTGGGTCTTGCCTCCCAAAGGCCAACTGGATGGTCCATCTTTAGTCCTGGGGGGGGGCAAATTTACCTCCCTCAGTGCAGGCACGCAACTTGGGTGTCCTCCTGGACTCACAGCTAAATTTGGAACAACATCTATCGGCTGTGGCCAGGGGGACCTTTGCACAGGTTCACCTAGTGCACCAGTTGCGGCCTTATTTGGACCGGGAGGCTTTACTCACAGTCACTCATGCCCTTGTCACCTCAAGACTGGATTACTGTATCGCGCTCTACATGGGGCTACCTTTGAAGGGCGTTCGGAGGCTGCAGTTGGTTCAGAACGCAGCCGCGAGAGCGATTGTGGGCGCGCCAAGGTACGCCCACGTGTCACCTATCCTCCGCGAGCTGCACTGGCTTCCTGTGGGTCTCTGGACGCAATTCAAGGTGTTGGTTATCACCTTTAAAGCCCTTCATGGCATAGGGCCAGGTTACTTACAGGACCGCATTCTGCCGCACAGCTCCCAGAGACCGGTGAGGTCCCATAGATTGGGCCTCCTTCAGGTCCCGTCGGCCAGACAATGTCGGCTGGCGGGCCCTCGGGGAAGGGCCTTTTCTGTGGTGGCTCCGACCTGGTGGAATCAACTTCCCCCCGAGGTTCGAACTACTCCCACCCTGCCGGCCTTTAAGAAAGCCGTTAAAACTCTCCTGTTCCGGCAGGCCTGGGGCTGATGTCCCCGGGGGGGGGGATATGATCGGACTCACGGTATGACTGTATTATTTTATTGTTTTATGACTGTTTTTAACTTTGTACGCCGCCCTGAGTCCTTTGGGATTGGGCGGCATATAAATATTTGTAAATAAATAATAAATAAATAAATAAATAAATAAGGAGCATCGCCTAATTGTGGCCGTAAGCCGAGGACTGCCTATAACACCTTGCCTGCCTCACCTTGTCCTTTGAGATGCTCACAATGGTTTTCTTCTGCCTGTTGATCATGATGTGAGTGACAGCTGTCAAGTGGCCCTTCAGCTGAGTGATGGGACTGTTGGTGACGTACGGGTTCCAGATTCGGATCAGGGGATCGTAGCCCCCCGTCACTGTCAGGAGAGGACAGAAAAAATAATGGTTTAAAACTTCTGTTCTTCTGCCGTGCTGAGCTACGAAGGAGCTCTGTCGTGTCTCTTCTTGAAAACGTCCAGTGTTGGAGCACCTACAACTTCTGGAGTCAGGTTGTTCCACTGGTTAATTGTTTTCCCTGTCAGGAAGTTTCTCCTTAGTTCTAGGTTGCTTCTCTCTTTGGTTAGTTTTCATCCGTTGCTTCTTGTCCGGCCTTCAGGTGCTTTGGAGAACAGCTTGACTCCCTCTTCTTTGGGGCAGCCCCTGAGATACTGGAACGCTGCTATCATGTCTCCCCTTGTCCTTCTCTTCCTTAAACTCGACATACCCAATTCCAGCAACCGTTCTTCGTATGTTTCAGCCTCCAGACCCCTAATCGTCTTTAGGGGATTATTTATTCCAAATGGCCCCAAAATGCATCCATCGGGGAAGGCATCCGATCAGCAAAGCTCTTTCAAATGAGGGACTGAGGAACACCTACCCACAATATTCATTTCTGGAGAGTAGTCAAAGCACAGGATCCCCTTCCTGAGGACGATCAAAGCTGACCTGGGCCAAAACAGAAAGAAATTTGGGTTTAGCTTATCCCTTTAGCTCAGTGGTTCTCAGCCTGTGGGTCGGGATCCCACTTGGGGTCGAACGACCATTTCACGGGGGTCGCCAAACAACGCAGTCCGCCATTTTTTTCTCCCTTTTCCTTAGCTGTGCTACTCCCTTTTATTCTATTGGCTTTTGAAAGCCAATAGAATGGACTCTCTTGAATAGAGTCTAATTCTATTGGCTTTCAAAAGCCAATAGGAATTGTCCAGGCTGTCTCTGCTCTGCTGAGCCCACCAAAAGTCCCATTCTGCAAACGGTGCTGCACCACCAGTTGAGTAGTCCTCGACTTACAACCGGTTGGGGGTCGCGGCATTAAAAAGGTTGAGAACCATTGCTTTAGCTGCATGTTAGCATTTTGACTTCTCATAAACCACCCTGGTATTTATTTGTCTGCAAATAAAGGGGTCTGTTGTTGTTGTTGTTTTTCCTTTCTTAAAGATGGAGACATCAGCCTTTTTCCAATCCTCCAGTACTTCCTCGGTGCTCCAGGATTTATGCAAAATGTGGTCCAGTGGTTTTGAGATAACATCTGCCAGCTCCTTCAGAACTCTGGGATGTAATCTGTCGGGTCCCGGTGATTTATGTTTGTCAAGGTCGGATAGGTGTTCTCTGACCATTTTCTATTCTTATTCTAATTATTATAGTAATTATAGTTCTCTATCCTTCTATAACAGTGATGGCGAACCTTTTAGACACCAAGGGCCCAAACTGCAACCCAAAACCCACTTATGCATCGTCAGGTGCCGGGTGGGTGTGGCCCATTGGATGGGTGTGGCCCATTGGATGGGTGTGGCTCATTGGATGGGTGTGGCGCATTGGATGGGTGTGGCCCATTGGCTGGGTGTGGCCCATTGGCTGGGTGTGGCTGCGGTGGTAACAGCAGACTGGGTGGGACTAAAAAGTTCAATCAATCAATTCCAACTTTGCAAGATCTTTTTTTTCCCCGCGAGAAGTTGAAATTGACTGATTGAACCTTTTTTTTTTTTTTTTGCACACGGCAGCGGAGGCCTAAAGCGAAAAGGTTTTATAAAACCCAGCTGAAGGCCCAGGACTGGGGCGACGGCGTGCGTGCCCACAGAGAGGGCTCTGAGCGCCGCCTCTGGCACCCGTGCCATGGGTTCGCCACCACGGATCTATAACAATATTACTCTAGTTTTCGAGGTTCTAATTATACAATAAGCAACACTGCCACCTGCTGCTCAATCTCCCAAATTGCAGCATGGGATTGGTTAAATCAACTTTTAAGCCAAATGTATAAACCAGGGGTCTGCAAACTTGGCCTTTTGATGACTGGTAGACTTCAACTCCCAGAATTCCTCAGCCAGGCTCCATTTTGTTTGTTAGATTTAAGACAGGGGTCTTCGAACTTGGCCCTTTGATGATCGGTGGACTTCAACTCCCAGAATTCCTCAGCCAGGCTCCATTTTGTTTGTTAGATTTAAGACAGGGGTCTTCGAACTTGGCCCTTTGATGATCGGTGGACTTCAACTCCCAGAATTCCTCAGCCAGGCTCCATTTTGTTTGTTAGATTTAAGACAGGGGTCTTCAAACTTGGCCCTTTGATGACGGTGGACTTCAACTCCCAGAATTCCTCAGCCAGGCTCCATTTTGTTTGTTAGATTTAAGACAGGGGTCTTCGAACTTGGCCCTTTGATGACCGGTGGACTTCAACTCCCAGAATTCCTCAGCCAGGCTCCATTTTGTTTGTTAGATTTAAGACAGGGGTCTTCAAACTTGGCCCTTTGATGATCGGTGGACTTCAACTCCCAGAATTCCTCAGCCAGGCTCCCTCATCAAAGGGCCATGTTTGAAGACCCCTGTGTTAAAACTTGGCAATGCTGTGTGAGATACGCTCCAGGAAGAGAAAAAAGCTCATCCCTTCCAGCCAAAGACCTGGATGGTGCCTTCCGAAACCAAATTTCAGATCTTTTAAAAATGCATGAATTTGCAGGATGAAGGATTTAAATTACCCTGACATCTGCAAACTCAGCCAAGCATAGTCCATTCAGGCAAAGGCTCATTGTAGTGCTGAGGACTTTCTCCGTCAGGGATGGAAGAATGCAGAATAAACAGAGTTGGAAGGAACCTTAGAGGTCATCTGGTCCAACCCCCTGCTCAAGCAGGAGACCCTGTACCATTTCAGACAAATGGCTGTCCAGTCACTTCTTAAAAACTGCCAGTGATGGAGCGCCCACCGCTTCTGGAGGCAAGCTGTTCCATTGATTAATTGTTGTGACTATCAGAAATTTTCTCCTTAGTTCTAGGTTGGTTCCCTCCTTGTTTAAGTTTCCCTCCACTGCTTCTTAACCTGCCTTCTGGTGCTCTGGAGAATAGCTTGACTCACCTCTTCTCTGGGGCAGCCCCTGAGATACTGGAAGACTGCTATCATGTCCCCCCCCCCTTGTCCTTCTCTTCGTTAAACTAGACATACCCAATTCTAGCAACCGTTCCTTGTATGTTTCAGCCTCCAGTCCCCTAATCATCTTTGTTGCTCTTCTCTGCACTCTTTCTAGAGTCTCAACATCTTTTTTACATCATGGTGACCAAAAACTGGATGCAGTATTCCAAGTGTGGCCTTACCAAGGCCTTGTAAAGTGGTATTAACACTTCACGTGATCTTGATTCTCTCCCTCTGTTGATGCAGCCCAGCACTGTGTTGGCTTTTTTGGCAGCTGCTGCACATGGCTGACTCCTATTTAAGGGATTGTCCACTAGGACTCCCAGATTCCCTCTCACAGCTCTCCTTTGTTACCTGCCCTGCTTGCCAGTTTATTTCTGAGTACAATTCACAGTGCTGATGGCTTCTTGTTAAGTTCTACAGGACATAGGGACTGGTTACTTGAGGACAATGTTTGTGGATTTGAAGTCTCTGTCAAAAGAGCCAGATGTATTTTTAATCACACCCCCCTCCCCTCTCCCCCACTCCTTGCCCCCCTTCTCTGGAGCCCTGGAAGACCCCTTCCCACCCACCCCCACCACATCCAAGCAAAAGAGACCCTCTTACTGGAGCTTTCCAATGTTATGCAGAGGGAGCGAGGTCAAAGCCATGGCGGACTTCTCAGCCGGGGTGCAGGAAGCCACCAGATTGAGCTGAGGGATGTACATGACCTGTTGACACCAGTCTCCATGCACAGCCTGCAGGGGTGGTGGGGGGGGGTGGAGAAGAGGGGAGGAGGAAAAAGAAGGGGGGTTGTCAATTCAGAGATTGCGGGGTCCCTGGTGCTCTCGGAGCTTCGTGGTGCTCTTGCAGATGTTTCATTGGCCAAACTAGGCAACATCGTCAGTGCTAGAAGGAAGTGGGGTTTGAGGAGGAGGAGGAGGAGGAGAAGGAGAGGAAGAAGAAGAAGAAGAAGAAGAAGAAGAAGAAGAAGAAGAAGAAGAAGAAGAAGAAGAAGAAGAAGAAGAAGAAGAAGAAGAAGAAGAAGAAGAAGGAGGAGGAGGAGGAGGAGGAGGAGGAGGAGGAGGAGGAGGAGGAGGGAGAAGAAGAAGAAGAGGAGGGGAGGAGGGAGGAAGAGGAAGAAGAAGAAGAAGAAGAAGAAGAAGAAGAAGAAGAAGAAGAAGAGGAGGAGGAGGGGAGGAGGGAGGAGGAGGAGGAGGAGGAGGAGGAGGAGGAGGAGGGGAGAAGAAGAAGAAGAGGAGGGGGAGGAGGAGGAAGAGGAAGAAGAAGAAGAAGAAGAAGAAGAAGAAGAGGAAGAGGAAGAGGAAGAAGAAGAAGAAAAGGAGGAGGAGGAGGAAGAGAAAAAGAAGAAGAAGAAGAGGAGGAGGAGGAGAAGGAGAAAGACTGTGGGGTCCTTGGTGCTCTCTGAGCTTCATGTTCTTGCAGATGTTTCATTGCCAAACTAGGCAACATCATCAGTGCTAGAAGGAAGTGGGGTTTACAGAGAGGAGGAGGAGGAGGAGGATAGGAGGACTGTGCGATCCCTGGTGTTCTCTGAGCTTGGTTGTTTCCCTGCAGTTTCATGACCCAACTAGGTAACATCCTCACTGCTAAAAGGGAGTGCAGTTGGTCCCCACTCCCTTCCAGCACTGGTGATGTAACCTAGTGGGGTCAACAAATGTCTGCAAGAAAACCACCAAGCTCAGAGAACACCAAGGATCCCCACAGGTCAGCCCTGAGCTACCTACATTCTGTTCTATCACTACTCTGGGATCTGTTCCCGTAGTAGGAATGCAACTCCTTAGGCTGGGGTGTGTGGAGGGATAGGTAAGAAACATCTGCAAAGAAAATTACACACACACAGCACAATCATGCAACTAAGGAGGAAATATTTGCTCTGCTTTCCCTGTTTTTTTCTGATTTTGCTTGCCATCTTGTCCTTTTTTCCAGGTTCCTGAAGGAGCACCCATATCTGCAAACCTCTTTTTTTGGAGACAAAACTACTGTATTATAAATTTAGGGAACCCAGCTGTCCAACTGCAAGGTTTAATCTGGGCTGGATAGCATGAGAATTCAGTGAGTATTTAATGGGCTCAAACAATGTATATAGCAGTCTGGTGTCATAGTGTGAGAAGTCAGCCCCCCCCCCCCGAGAAGGAAATATTAAAAGGGCAGAAAAATATATTTCCTCAAGGGATCTTAAAGAGGCAGAAAAGCATGCCCAGTATTTTCTTAATAGCCCCAAGTCTCCCTCCCCCAAGGAGAAACCAGCTCTGTAGAAATGCAGATGTAATAATCCATTCAGGAAGGTTGAAGCTAGACACTTAGGAATACAAAGACACCTAAAATCTACATAGCCCACCCAAACTAAGACAGGACATAATAGGATTAACCTACAGATGCCAAAGGGGCCACTCAGACTCAAGTTAGAATACAGGACACAGGAAATACAAAGCCTCCAACAGGAACAGGAAACAACTGCAAACAAAAGGCCCCAGAGGGTATAAAAACCCGCTCCCTACATGTGCTCGCTCTCTTTTCTTCCAGAGCCATCTTTCTGTCTGGCTCACCTCTTCAATAAACTACAACCTTTTTTCTAAAGCAGTTACCATGTTAGTTATTCCCAGCTTGGACAGAACCAGGATGAAGACTTTTCCTTCAACAATAGAATCATAGAATTCAAGAGCTGAAAGGGACCTTGGAGGTCTTCTAGTCCAACCCCATGCTCAAGGCAGGAGACCCTATCTATTCCATCCCAGTAAAATGACTGTCCAATCTCTTCTTAAAAACCTTCAATCGTAACTTTTGACGGCAATTCGTTCCACAAAAACTAAAAGTAGACGGCAGCTGTGAACTATCGCACTTTGTCACCGGCACAATCATGAAATGGGTCTCGGCACACAGTTGGGGGCCTTGAATTGGTCTTTAGGCCCTGAGAAAAGTCCAGCGAAGATTGGGGCCACCGGGATCTCTGGAAGGAGAATATTTTGCAAAATGGGGTTCTTAACAGAGTTTGGCCATGGCAACGGAGGGCCCATGTTAAAGAAGGGACACGTCAAGGGCTCCAAGGGTAGATGGATACTGGACTACTTTTTCCTAACAATTTATTAAAGAAAATTGTGGGTTTTGAGAGCAACAATACTCATCCTAACTCTGGACTGGACCGGAAGAGAGAGAGACAGAGACAGAGACAGAGAGACAGAGAGAGAGAGACAGAGAGAGAGAGAGAGACAGACAGAGAGAGAAAGAGAGAGAGAGAGAGACAGACAGAGAGAGAAAGAGAGAGAGAGAGAGAGAGAGAGACAGAGAGAGAGAGAGAGACAGAGAGAGAGAGAAAGAGAGAGAGAGACAGACAGAGACAGAGACAGAGACAGAGAGACACAGAAAGAGAGACAGAGAGAGACAGAGGGAGAGAGACAGAGACAGAGAAAGAGACAGAGAGACAGAGAGAAAAAGACAGACAGAGACAGAGAGAGAGAGAGGCAGAGAGAGAGACAGGGAGAGAGAGAGAGACACAGAGAGAAAAAGACAGACAGAGACAGAGACAGAGACAGAGAGACAGAGAGAGAGGCAGAGAGAGAGAGGCAGAGAGAGAGACACAGAGAGAGAGAGAGAGAGAGAGAGAGGCAGAGAGAGAGAGAGAGAGACAGACAGAGAGAGACAGAGGCAGAGACAGAGAGAGAGAGAGACAGAGAGAGAGACAGGGAGAGAGAGGCAGAGAGAGAGACAGGGAGAGAGAGAGAGACACAGAGAGAAAAAGACAGACAGAGACAGAGAGGCAGAGAGAGAGACACAGAGAGAGAGACACAGAGAGAGAGAGAGAGAGAGAGAGAGAGAGAGGCAGAGAGAGAGAGAAAGAGACAGACAGAGAGAGACAGAGGCAGAGACAGAGAGAGAGAGAGACAGAGAGACAGAGAGAGAGACTCACCGATACAGTGAAATTCCGGTAGAGCAGCGTCTTCCCCTTCATCAGGAGATGCACTGGCACTCTGGCTAAGCCCCCTGCAAGGACGAGATCCAAGGGATCATTTGTGAGCCAGCAGATCCGGCCTTTCCCAACTCTGAATAGTGCATCGTTTGCTAATTCAGCCTCCCTGGGAGATGATCCCAGAGTACCAAAGACATCGAGGGTCAAGCTTGACAAACAATTGTTTGTCAGTTTACCAATAATAATAATAATAATAATAATAATAAAAACAATAACAGTAAGAACAACAAACAATATTAACAACAACAATAATAATAAAAGTTGGAAGGGACCTTGGAGGTCATCTAGTCCAACCCCCTGCTCAAGCGGGAAACCCTATATCATTTCAGACAAATTGGCTGTCCAGTCTCCTCTTAAAAACCTCCAGTGTTGGACCATTCACAGCTTCTGGAGGCAGGTAGTTCCACTGGTTAATTGTTCTCACTGTCAGGAAGTTTCTCCTTAGTTCTAGGTTGCTTCTCTCCTTGGTTAGTTTCCATCCGTTGCTTCTTGTCTTTCCTTCAGGTGCTTTGGAGAATAGCTTGACTCCCTCTTCTTTGGGGCAGCCCCTGAGATACTGGAAGGCTGCTATCATGTCCCCCCTCGTCCTTCTCTTCATTAAACTAGACATATCCAATTCCATATATGTTTTAGCCTCCAGTCCCCTAATCATCTTGGTTGCTCTTCTCTGCATTCTTTCCGGAGTCTCAACATCTTTTTTACATCGTGGTGACCAAAACTGAAGAGCCGAGGTGGCGCAGCAGTTAGAGTGCAGTACTGCAGGCCACTTTAGCTGACTGTGTTCAGCAGGTCAGCGGTTCAAATCTTACCGGCTCAAGGTTGACTCAGCCTTCCATCCTTCCGGGGCAGGTAAAATGAGGACCCAGATTGTTGGGGGCAATGTAAATATATATATATTTATACATTGCTTACTGGTGTACACTGCTTAGAGCAGTAGTTCTCAACCTTTCTAATGCTGTGACCCCATAATACAGTTCCCCATATTGTGATCACCCCCAAGTGGGTGTGGCCACCAATAAGAGGGAGTAGGACAGCTAGGGAAAAGGGAAAAAATGGCGGACAGCGTGGTTTGGCGACCCCCGTGAAATGGTCATTCGACCCCAAATTGGGTCCCGACCCACAGGTTGAGAACCACTGGCTTAGAGAGTGCTTGCACTTAAAGTGGTATATAAGTCTCATAAATAAATAAATAAATAAATAAATAAACTGGATGCCGTATTCCAGGTGTGGCCTCACCAAGGCCTTGTAAAGTGGTATTAACCCTTCACGTGATCTTGATTCTCTCCCTCTGGACTTGGGGGAAGGGAGGGGAAATGGAATGCAGGCTACAAAAATAAAGAAGGAAGACCCATGAGACCCTTAGGTGTCTGGCCAAACTCAGAGACACTTCTTCTCCCGTTCAGCTGCCAGCCGGCATCTCACCTATGTAGCTGCGGACGTTGAAGAGGCCATTGGTGACCACGTCGGTGGAGGTGAAAATCAGGACGTTCCCCTTCAGGTCTCCCACGCAGAAAACCCCTTTGCACCCATCTGTCCTGGTTGAAAGAGGAAGGAACGAGAAATAGGTTGCTGTGGGCGCCCAGCCTGGCAAGGCCTGAGGAAGACAGGCAACGATTTGGCAGTCCGCAGAAGATCTGTATGCGGTCCTTGGTGCCCTCCCAGCTGGGACATTTTTTGAAGATGTTTTTCATTACCAAACTAGGTGCTGTCATCAGCGCTAGGGAGGAGGACTGTGTGGTCCTTGGGGCTCTCTGAGCTTGCTTGTTTTCTTGCAGATGTTTCATTACCCAACTAGGGAACATCATCACTGCGAGAAGAGAGTGGAGTTTGCAGAGAGGAGGAGGGGGAAGGGGAGGAGGAGAAGTGGAGGAAGAGGAGGAGGAGGAGGAGGAGAAGGAGAAGATAACTATGGGGTCCTTGGTGCTCTCTGAGCTTGATAGTTTTCTTGCAGACATTTCATAGATAGTTATCAACTAGATAACATCATCAGTGCTAGAAGGGAGTGGGGTGTGTGGAGAGGAGGAGGAGGAGGAGGAGGAGGAGGAGGAGGAGGAGGAGGAGGAGGAGGAGGAGAACTGTGGGGTCCTTGTGCTCTCTGAGCTTGCTTGTTTTCTTGCAGACGTTTCATGACCCAACTAGGGAACATCCTTCAGTGTAAGAAGGGAGGAGAATTTGCAGAGAGGAGGAGGAGGAGGAGGAGGAGGACTGTGGGGTCCTTGGGAATCTCTGAACTTGGATGATTTCATGCAGACATTTCATCAGTGGAAGATCTTCCACCTTGAACCACAATTGTGGAATCACAGTGTTGAAGGAGACCCCAGAGAACATCTAGTCCAGCCTACAAAGAATGGCTTGCCTTGTCAGGGTGGATAAGACCCCCAATCCCAACCCCCCAATTCCCCACACACACACACTGAAACGGCCAGCCAGTGTAGATAAACAGAGAGCAAAAAAAGAGAAATTTTCTTTGGCTCTCGGTGGTTTCTTGAGCCACGGCTCCCATCGCTCCACAGATGTCCCCAGCAATAGGAGACAGTCCCACTCAACCTTTACACACACACACACACACACACACACACACACACACACACACACGACCTACCAGTAGTCCATGGCTGTGGCACATCCATCCAAGTCGACTAAGGAAAAAAGGCGGTCACATTTGTTGCCTCCAATGTCAAAGAACTCTGGGTGGAAAGAGAGACAGCGGTTCTGGCAACCTCACATTTGTGAAAGGAACACACCAAAGAGAGAGAGAGAGGGAGGGAAGAAAGAAAGAAAGAAAGAAAGAAAGAAAGAAAGAAAGAAAGAAAGAAAGAAAGAAAGAAAGAAAGAAAGAAAGAAAGAAATGGAAGGAAGGAAGGAAGGAAGACGGAAAGAAAGAAAGAAAGAAAGAAAGAAAGAAAGAAAGGTGAGAAAAGAAGGAAGATGGAAAGAAAGAAAGAAAGAAAGAAAGAAAGAAAGAAAGAAAGAAAGAAAGAAAGAAAGAAAGAAAGAAAGAAAGAAAGAAAGAAAGAAAGAAAGAAAGAAAGAAAGAAAGAAAGACGGAAAGGCAATGAGTGGAAACTAATCAAAGAGAGAAGCAACCTAGAACTAAGGAGAAATTTTGTAAAAGTGAGAACAATTAATCAGTGGAATGACTTCCCTCCAGAAGTTGTGGGCGCTCTATCACTGGAGGTTTTCAAAAATGAATAGAATAGAATAGAATAGAATAGAATAGAATAGAATAGAATAGAATAGAATAGAATAGAATAGAAGCTGGAAGGGACCTTGGAGGTCTTCTAGTCCAGCCCCCTATACCATTTCAGATAGGTGATTGTCTAGTCCAGCGGTTCTCAACCTATGGGTCGCGACCCCATTTGGGGTCGATCGACCATTTTTCGGGGGTCGCCAAAGAAGGCGATCCGCCATTTTCTCCCCTCAGGGGGCGGCACCGCGCATGCACGGGGCGCCGCGCATGCGCAGAACGTTTGTGTGACGGGGGTCGCCGTCACACAAACGTTGAGAACCGCTGGTCTAGTCTCTTCTTAAAAACCTCCAATGATGGAGCACCCACGATTTCTGGAGGCAGGTGGTTCCACTGGTTGATTATCCTCACTTTCAGGCAGTTTCTCCTTAATTCCAGGTTGCTTCTCTCTTTGGTCAGTTTCCAACCATTGTTTCTCGTCCTGCCCTCTCGTGCTTTGGAGAATAACATGACCCCCTCTTTCTTGTGGCAGCCCCTCAGATACTGGAACGCTGCTATCATGTCTCCCCTATTTCTTCTTTTCTTTAGACTGGCCAAATCCAAGTCCCGCAGCCGTTCTTCGTATGTTTTAGTCTCCAGGCCTTGGATCCTCTTAGGTGCTCTTCTCTGAACTTTTTCCAAACTCTCAACATCTTTTTTGTGATAAGGGGACCAGAATTGGCTGCAGTGTTCCAGGTGTGTCCTTACTAGGGCTTTATAAAGCGGTGCTAATACTTCGCGTGATCTTGATTCTATGCCTCTGTTTATACAACCCAGGATTGTGTTGGCTTTTATGGCTGCTGCTGCACACAGCTGGCTCATAATCAAGGGATCGTCCACGAGGACTCCAAAGTCCTTCTCCCAGTTGCTATTTTTGAGCGAGGTCTCGCCCAATCTGTATTTGTGCCTTTGGTTTTTCCTGCCTAAACGTTGAAATTCATTTTGTTGGATAGGGCTCATCCTTCACGTTTGTTCAGATCTTTTTGAATCTCCATTGACATTTCTCAAAATGTATGTTGGAAATGCAATTTTCGATGGACTTGTGACGAAGCAAAGAAGCATTTGGGCTCCGATTCACGTTGCAGTGCAAAAACCTCTTACGGCGAGCATAAAATTGAAAACTGAAGTTTTCCTTTTAGGAAAGGAAGATTGTCTTTGACTTACACAGTTTTTTTTTAGTGACTATCGGAAGTTAACAACGGCACGGGAACAAAAAAGGACTCGTGACCATTTTTCCCACTTATGAACATTGCCTCTCCAACTGCTTCATATTTATGACGGCTGCCACATCCTGGGGTTGTGTGATCCCTTAGGGCAGTGGTTCTCCACCTGTGGGTCAGGACCCCATTTGGGGTCGAACGACCATTTCACGGGGGTCGCCAAACAACGCAGTCCTCCATTTTTTCCCCCTTTTCCTTAGCTGTGCTACTCCCTTTTATTCTATTGCAGTGGTTCTCAACCTTTTTAATGCCGCGACCCCCAACCGGTCATAAGTCGAGGACTACTCAACCGGTCGTAAGTCGAGGACTACTCAACTGGTGCAGCACCATTTGCAGAATGGGGCTTTTGGCAGGCTCAGCAGGGCAGACACAGCCTGGACAATTCCTATTGGCTTTTGAAAGCCAATAGAATGAGACTCTATTCAAGAGAGTCTATTCTATTGGCTTTCAAAAGCCAATAAAATAAAAGGGAGTAACACAGCTAAGGAAAAGGGGGAAAAAATGGCGGACTGCGTTGTTAGGCGACCCCCGTGAAATGGTCGTTCAACCCCAAATGGGGTCCTGACCCACAGGTTGAGAACCACTGTTCTATTGGCTTTTGAAAGCCAATAGAAGCGACTCTCTTGAACAGAGTCTAATTCTATTGGCTTTCAAAAGCCAATAGGAATTGTCCAGGCTGTCTCTGCCCTGCTGAGCCCACCAAAAGCCCCAGTCTGCAAACGGTGCTGCACCAGTTGAGTAGTCCTCGACTTAACGACCGGTTGAGTAGTCCTTGACTTACGACCGGTTGGGGGTCGCGGCATTAAAAAGGTTGAGAACCACTGCCCTAGGGGGACTTTTGGGAGAAGCAAACTCAAATGGGGAAGCCAGAGTCACTCTGCACACACAGGGACCCCCCCCCCAAGAGACCCATATCAAGGGACCACCATGATAAATGGCTTACCAATATCCTGGTCTGTGGTCGAAACCGCCAAAAGATTGAGGTTGGGCAGGCATAACATGTCAATCACCCAGAGCTTCAAACTGTGACGTCGCTTAGTCTGATCCAGCTGTGGTTTGGAGAGAGAAGAGAGAACAGAGAATAACCAAATTGAAGGGACCTCGGAGGTCATCTAGTCCAACTTCCTGCTCAGGCAGGAAACCCTACACCATTTCGTACAAATGGCTGTCCAGTTTCTTCTTAAAAACTTCCAGTGTTGGAGCATTCATCGCTTCTGGAGGCAGGTTGTTCCACTGGTTAATTGTTCCCCATTATCAGGAAGTTTCTCCTTAGTTCCAGGTTGCTTCTCTCCCTGATTTAATTTCCATCCGTTGCTCCTTGTCCTGCCTTCAGGCGCTTTGGAGGATAGCTTGACTCCCTCTTCTTTGGGACAGCCCCTGAGAGATTGCAATGCTGCTATCCTGTCCCCCCTCGTCCTTCTCTTCATTAAATTAGACGTACTCAATTCCTGCACCCACAACTTCTGGTGGCATGTTGTTCCACTGGTTAATTGTTCTCCCTGTCAGGAAGTTTCTCCTTCGTTCCAGGTTGCTTCTCTCCTTGATTAGCTAAATGATATCAGACAGGACTTCTTCAGAAGATCCCGGACACCTCCCCCTCCCCCCCAGGAGAAACTGAGTCACCTACGTATACCGTCCGGAGCATCTTAAAAGCGTCGCTCCAGTAATGCAGAATCCCGTCTCTGCTCACGGTCAGGAAACGTCCTGAGGGAGGCCGACTGCTACTCTTCCACGTTTTCTCCATCAAGCCCCGAGCCTGGCTCGGGAAAAACTGGATCCGGACGATGTCTTCCGAGTGGGACCTGCAGGAAGGACAGCGAGGAAGTTGAGCGGGGGGGGGGGAAATCAGCCAATAAAAGGGGCATCTCTTTAGGTCCCAAATGTGTTTTTTCAGAAGGCAACTGAACTTCCTTATATCTCTTTGAAGAGGTTTCGCTTCTCATCCCAGAAGCTTCCTCAGGTTCTGACTGGATGTGGGGAAGGGAAGGATTTATACTCCTTGCAGACAGCCGGTCTTTTGCCTTCTTTTGGAGAGTCCTTGAGGCCACTTGGAGGTTTATCTGTGTCCTCAGTGTTGCTTTTTCAGGAAGCAACTGGACCTCCTTGTTTTCCTTTGAAGAGGTTTCGCTTCTCATCCCAGAAGCTTCCTCAGGTTCTGACTGAATGTGGGGAAGGGAAGGATTTATACTCCTTGCAGACAGCCGGTCTTTTGCCTTCTTTTGGAGAGTCCTTGAGGCCACTTGGAGGTTTATCTGTGTCCTCAGTGTTGCTTTTTCAGGAAGCAACTGGACCTCCTTGTTTTCCTTTGAAGAGGTTTCGCTTCTCATCCCAGAAGCTTCCTCAGGTTCTGACTGGATGTGGGGAAGGGAAGGATTTATACTCCTTGCAGACAGCCGGTCTTTTGCCTCTTTTTGGAGAGTCCTTGAGGCCACTTGGAGGTTTATTTGTGTCCTCAGTGGTGCTTTTTCTGGAGGCAACTGGACTTTCTTGTTGTGGGAAGTCAGCCCCCCCCCAAGAGAAAGAAATATTTTTGGAAATATTTAAGAGGCAGAAAAGCATGCCCAGTTTTCTTTCTTAATAGCCCCAAGTCTCCCTCCCCCAAGCAGAAACCAGCTCTGTAGAAATGCAGATGTGATAATCCATTCAGGAAAGTTGGAGCTAGAAGCTTAGGAAGACAAAGACCACCTAAAATCTACATAGCCCACCCAAACTCTAAGACAGGACATAATAGGATTAACCCCCAGAGGCCAAAGGGCACACCCAGACTCAGGTCAGAATACATGACACAGGAAATACAAAGCCTCAAACAGGAACAGAAATAACTCCAAACAAAAGGCTCCAGAGGGTATAAAAATCCACTCCCTACATGTGCTCACTCTCTTTTCTTCCAGAACCAACTTTCTGTCTGGCTCTCCTCTCCAATACACTGCAACCTTCTTTCTAAATCAGCCGCCATGTTGTTTATTCCCGGCTTGGACTGAATCACGTTGAAGGCTTTTCCTTCAACATTGTTTTTCCTTGAAGACGTTTCGCTTCTCATCCAAGAAGCTTCTTCAGGTTGTGACTGGGTGGTGGGGAATGGAAGGACTTGGAATATCTCTAAATTTGAGGTCTTCAACCCTCCTCGATTGGCGGACCGGAGGGAAAGGGAGGAGGAAGCATTTTACACGTGCATGCACGCACACACACAAACGGGACTGCGAGCACATGTGATGCAAATGGAGCAGTGCTTGTGCCCACATGACACTCACTAGCCCTGCCCCGTTTTTGCTGCGGGGGCGTTAGCACCTCCCCGTTTTCACTGTGCGCTCCCCGTTTGTGCCGCGCACCACCCCATTTTAATAGCAGCGACACTAGTGCGAGTAAGGTTGACTCCATGCCCACATGTGTGCACATCGGCTAGCCTGTCCAATGGCCAGCAGGCCATGGTCCAGTAACGGGCCACAGCCCACAGGTTGGGGACTCCTGCTCTAAATGGTCTGAACGACTCTCTAAAAGCAGGCAAAGGACCAGCTGTCTGCAAGGACTATAAATCCTTCCCTTCCCCACCATTCGGTCAGAACCTGAGGAAGCTTCTTTGGATGAGAAGCGAAACGTCTTCAAAGAGAAAAATGAAAGTCCAGTTGCCTCATGAAAAAGCTACACGTTTCTTCTCTCTTCTCCAGAATTATGTATGTTCAAGAGCAGTTGCAGAAGCTGCCCACCCATAAGAGGTGAAAGGATGTGGGGGGGGGGGTCTAGAGGTGGCAAATCACTTCATGCCTCCATGTTTTGAGGACTTTGCTGTCCCTTGTCTTTCAAATGCAAATGGACCACTGAAACTTATCCTGATGGGTTTGTTCTCCTAGGACAGTGTTTCCCAGAATTCCACAGCCAGCAACGCTGGCTGTGGAATTCTGGGAGTTGAAGTCCACATGCCTTAAAATTGTCAAGTTTGGGAAACACTGTCCTAGGATGTGCCCTGCGTTTGTGAAGTCGTTGTTTCGTTTCCCTAAGGTACATGTGCAGATCAACGACTCTCTAAAAGAAGGCAAATGACCAGCTGTCTGCAAGGAATATATAAATCCTTCCGTTCTCTCACCATCCAGTAAGAGCTGAAGAAGCTTCTTGGATGAAAAGCAAAACATCTTCAAGGACAAAAACAAAAAGTCCAGATACCTCGCAAAAATGCTTCTTTGGGACAACCAGGACCTGGAGAATCTCCATAGTCCAGGGATAGGCCACCTTGGCTCTTTTATGACTCGTGGACTCCAACTCCCAGAATTCCTGAGCCAGCCATGCTGAGGGGAAAGGGAGAGGTTTCCAAGCTGAGCCAGGCTGGCTCAGGAATTCTGGGAGTTGAAGTCCACGAGTCACGAGGGGGCCATAGTTCCCCCATGCTGGCTCAGGAATTCTGGGAATTGAAGTCCACGAGTCATGAGGGGGCCATAGTTCCCCCATGCTGGCTCGGGAATTCTGGGAATTGAAGTCCACGAGTCATGAGGGGGCCATAGTTCCCCCATGCTGGCTCAGGAATTCTGGGAATTGAAGTCCACGAGTCATGAGGGGGCCATAGTTCCCCCATGCTGGCTCAGGAATTCTGGGAGTTGAAGCCTGCAAATCATGAGGGGGCATAGTTCCCCCATGCTGGCTCAGAAATTCTGGGAATTGAAGTCCACGAGTCATGAGGGGGCCATAGTTCCCCCATGCTGGCTCAGGAATTCTGGGAATTGAAGTCCACGAGTCATAAGGGGGCATAGTTCCCCCATGCTGGCTCAGGAGTTCTGGGAGTTGAAGTCCACAAGTCATAAAAGAGCCAAGGTTGCTACCCCCACCATAGTCTCTTTGGGTCCTTTTCAGCTGGCATCATAGAGGACCACATTTGGGGTGGGGGAGAGAGAGCTAGATGAAGATTCCCACCCTGTGCAGATAAGTCCTCAACTTATGACATTTGGGAGTGGAATTTCGACCGTAAGTCGAGTCACCACGTGACCGGATTTGATTTTATGCGCAGACTGATAGCAGTCATGAAGAAAATGAAGTGGTTGTTGAAGTGAATCTAGCTTCCCAAGTGGACTTTTTTGCCCTAAAACTGGCAAAAAAAAAAAGGTCCACAATTAAGCGGCTGCAGAATGCTGCAATCTGTCGAATGTCAACTGGTTGCCCAGTGTCCAAATTGCACAACGGCATCACGTTTCATGACCCAGGTAGGGAATATCATCAGTGCTACAAGGGAGGGGGGCTGGGGAGGAGGAGGAGGAGGAGGAGGAGGAGGAGGAGGAGGAGGAGCTGAAGCTGTTGTTCATGGAGGCCACCCTCAAGGGGTCACCTTACACTGAGACGGTTTTCATGTTGGTCTGGAACTCCGGAAGCAACTTGCTCTTCAGCATGTCGTCCTTCCCACGATATTCCCGAAGCATGTAATTCAGGTACTCCTCCTGCAAGGAGATGCTCCTTCTAGTTAGGCCACCTGTGTGCCAGGTGTTACCCCAACTGCTCTTTAGAAGGCCAGATCCTGAAGTGGAAACTCAAGTACTTTGGCCACCTAATGAGAAGGAAGGACTCACTGGAGAAGACCCTGATGCTGGGAAAGATGGAGGGCAAGAGAAGAAGGGGACGACAGAGAAGGAGGTGGCTGGATGGAGTCCCTGAAGCAGTAGGTGTGAACTTAAATGGACTCTAGAAGATGGTAGAGGACAGGAAGGCCTGGAGGAACGTTGTCCATGGGGTCGCGATGGGTCGGACATGACTTTGCAATTAACAACAACAAAGTCAAAAATATCTGTCACTTGAAAGAGCCCTCAAGCTATGATCCAATTCCGGGGAGACGGAGCTGAGAAAAGGGGAGGAAGTTATATGAGAGATGAAGAATGGCGCCAAGAAACAACGGGGAAATCAAGACAAAGGGCTTTGTAGTCCAACACATCTGGTGGGCCTCCATTTGGAGGAGATGGGGGCAACCTACGTTGATGATCCAGCCCTCTTTGTAAGGGGCCGGGGAAAAGTGGGGACGGGAATTTAGAGTCAAAAGAAGGTCCCTACCCAGTCCACAGAGCCATCGCAGTTGGCGTCCACCTTCATGAAAATGACATCCACGTCTTCATCAGAAAGTTCGCCCAGGATCTTCTTGATCGCTTTACGGAACCGTTCCATATCAAGCCCTAACGAGAACCGAAAAACGGATGCCATCAAATCTGTCCCAAAGGTGCTTCTTTTTTCAGGAGGCAACTGGACTCTCTTGGTTTCTCTTTGAAGAGGTTTCGCTTCTCATCCCAGAAGCTTCTTCAGGTTCTGACTGAATGGTGGGGAAGGATTTATACTCCTTGCAGACCGCCGGTTCTTTGCCTTCTTTGAGAGAGTCCTTGAGGCCACCTGGAGGTTCACCTGTGTCCTCAGGGTCACCTGAGTGCTGCAAATGGGGGTGGAGCCTTCTTGGAACTGTTGAAAGGACTGTGTTGTAGACTGGAGAAAGAGGGCAACCCCTTCACAAATGCAGGGCACAACGTAGGAGAAGAAACCCATCAGGACAAGATTCAGCGGTCTGTCTACATTTGAAAGACAGCTCTTTCAAAGACAGCAAAGTCCACATTTTGGACCGAGAGGACCACTGGTTTGAAAGAGGGGCCCATCTAGATTAAAACTGAACAGCCCTCCCTCGACACAGTCCTTTCAACAGTGCTGGTTATTTGCATTCCTTTAGAGGGTCGTTGAGGCCACTTGGAGGTTTGTATGTGTCCTCAGGGTCACCCGAGTGGTGCAAATGGCTGTGGAGCCTTCTACAACACGGTCCTTTCAACAGTTCCAAGAAGGCTCGACACCCATTTGCACCACTCAGGTGACCTGAGGACACAGGTAAGTCTAACCAGGTGTCCTCAACAACCCTCTCAAAGAAGGCAAATGACCAGCTTTGCAAGGAGTATAAATCCATCCCTTCCCCACCATCCAGTCAGAGCTGAAGAAGCTTCTGGGAGGAGAAGCGAAGAAATTTTCAAAGAAAAAACAAGAAAGTTCACTGGATGGTGGGGAAGGGAAGGATTTATATTCTTTGCAGACAGCTGGTCATTTGCATTCGTTTAAAGAGTCATTGAGACCACTTGGAGATTTACCTCTGCCCTCAGAGTCACTTGAGTGGTGCAAATGGGTGTGGAGCCATCTTGGAACTGTTGAAAGGACCGTGTTGTAGAAGGCTCCACATCCATTTGCACCACTCAGGTGACCCTGAGGACACATACAAACCTCCAAGTGGCCTCAACGACCCTCTAAAGGAATGCAAATAACCAGCAGTCTGCAAGGAGTACAAATCCTCCCATTTCCCCACCACCCAGTGAGAACCTGACGAAGCTTCTTGGGTGAAAAGCGAAACGCCTTCAAGGAAAAACCAAAACAATCCAGTTGCCTCCTGAAAAAAAAAGCACCTGGTGTCTCCAGGACTGGGGGAGAAGATCTCAAGTGGTTGTGTGGTCTGTGAAGCCCAGAGAAACACCCCCCCCTTCTTTCCCCCACCAGACAGAGCCACGGTGGAGTGAGGACCCTCCTCACCTTCGCCATCCACGTCTGCTTCTCGGAAGGTGCGCTCCAACTTTTGCAAGTGGTCATAGTTGATCTGCTCCTCCAGCAGTTTGCAGCGGGCTTCGTCGTAAACATCTGCAAACTTCATCAAGTGCCGGTGGGATGAACACAGGCGCCCGGCCTTGCTCAGGATGCCGGGAAGCCTCATCTGTGGGAAGGATCAGAACGTCCGTAGTTCTTGACTTACGACCCCAATCGACCCCAACGTTTCTGTCGCTAAGCGGGACACCCGTTAACTGAGCTTTGCCCCCTTTGACGACCTTCCCTGTCTCCGTTGTTAAGCGAATCGCTGCGGTTGTCAATGCTGCAACTATTGTTTATTCTTGCTTTTGACAAGATGCAGAATTGTCTCGTAGTTATGGGGTTAATACAGAGCAGAAGGGGGTTGGGGGTAAAGCCCGGGAAACAAAGAGGAAGGAAACCTTTGACCTTCACACTAATTGGATAATGTGAGATATGACGGCTAATTTAGGGAGGGAACATGCTGATAATTTAACTGCTCAGAAGAAGAGAACTTAGATCAGTGTTTCTCAACCTTGACAATTTTAAGGCATGTGGACTTCAACTCTCAGAATTCCACAGCCAGCAATGCTGGCTGTGGAATTCTGGGAGTTGAAGTCCACATGCCTTAAAATTGTCAAGGTTGAGAAACACTGACTTAGATCCTAGCATCCTTCTGTTATGCACATGCCGACATTTTGTCACGATCACTGACTTTTAGGAAAATAAATGCCTGGAAGTTCTTTGAAGTGTTTCATTAGCCGGAACCATAACAGCGGTGGTTAAATTGGCCACTGGGTTAAATGAATCTGGACTTTGCTTGTCAGAAGGTCGCAAAAGTGGATCACGCGGCCCCTCTCCCCCCCCCAGGGTACTGCAACCGTCATAAATCCGAGTCAGTTGCCAAGCGTCGGCATTTTTTATCACGGGGCCAGGGGGGATGCTACAGCCCTCGTAAGTGCGAAAAACGGCCATGCGTGCGTCACTGTTTTTCCGTGCGGTTGCAACTCAGAACAATCAAAATGAACTGTGCTGCAGCCCCTTTCCCAGATACTTACTGCAGGGTGTGGAGCTGTTGCTACCTGTTTGAAGCCCAAGTCTCCCTCGGAATCCACACCTCCCCTAAAAATAGAGAGGCAAGCCGACATCAACTTCAAGACTGTAAATGCTGGCCTGTGGTCAGCAGAGCCCGCCCACCCCGTTGAACCGTCCAGGTGGAGGGTTGGAAAAAAGAGGAGATTCATAACTCAGCGGTGAACTCCGAGGTCGGCTTGTTTTCTTGCACGCGTTTCGTGGCTCGGCTAGCTAAAAGCATCAGTCTAGTAGGGAGAGAGGCTTGTGGAGGGCTGGTGGAGGAGGACCGTGGGGTCCTTGGTCCTCTCTGAGATTGGTGGTTTGCTTGCAGATGTTTCAGGATCCAACTCCGTGACCTCGGCAGCGCTAGAAGGGAATGGTGTTTGCAGGGAGGAGGAGGAGGAGAAGAAGGAGGAGGAGAAAGACTGTGGGGTCCTTGGTGGTCTGTGAGCTGGGTGGTTTTCTTGCAGACGTTTCATGACCCAACTAAGTAACATCATCAGTGCTAGAAGGAAGGGTTTGCAGAGAGGACAAAAAAAAGGAGGAGGAGGAGGAGGAGGAGGAGGAGGAGGAGGAGGAGGAGGAGGAGGAGGAGGAGGAGGAGGAGGAGGAGGAGGAGGAGGAGGAGGAGGAGGAGGAGGAGGAGGAGGAGGAGGAGGAGGAGAAAGATTGTGGGGTCCTTGGTGGTCTGTGAGCTGGGTGGTTTTCTTGCAGACATTTCATGACCCAACTAGGTAACATCATCAGTGCTAGAAAGCAATGGTGTTTGCAGAGAGGAGGAGGAGGAGGAGAAGGAGGAGGAGAAAGACTGTGGGGTCCTTGGTGGTCTGTGAGCTGGGTGGTTTTCTTGCAGACGTTTCATGACCCAACTAAGTAACATCATCAGTGCTAGAAGGAAGGGTTTGCAGAGAGGACAAAGAAAAGGAGGAGGAGGAGGAGGAGGAGGAGGAGGAGGAGGAGGAGGAGGAGGAGGAGGAGGAGGAGGAGGAGGAGGAGGAGGAGGAGGAGGAGGAGGAGGAGAAAGATTGTGGGGTCCTTGGTGGTCTGTGAGCTGGGTGGTTTTCTTGCAGACATTTCATGACCCAACTAGGTAACATCATCAGTGCTAGAAAGCAATGGTGTTTGCAGAGAGGAGGAGGAGGAGAAGAAGGAGGAGGAAAAGACTGTGGGGTCCTTGGTGGTATGTGAGCTGGGTGGTTTTCTTGCAGACGTTTCATGACCCAACTAAGTAACATCATCAGTGCTAGAAGGAAGGGTTTGCAGAGAGGACAAAGAAAAGGAGGAGGAGGAGGAGGAGGAGGAGGAGGAGGAGGAGGAGGAGGAGGAGGAGGAGGAGGAGGAGGAGGAGGAGGAGGAGGAGGAGGAGGAGGAGGAGGAGAAAGATTGTGGGGTCCTTGGTGGTCTGTGAGCTGGGTGGTTTTCTTGCAGACATTTCATGACCCAACTAGGTAACATCATCAGTGCTAGAAAGCAATGGTGTTTGCAGAGAGGAGGAGGAGGAGGAGATTGTGGGGTGTTTGCTGCTTTCTGAGCTTGCTTGTTTTCTTGTAGATGTTTCATGACCCAACGAGGGAACATCATCAGTGCTAGAAGGAAGTGGGGTTTGCGGAGATGATAATGGTAATGATAATGAGGAGGAGGCGGAGAAGAAGAAGGAGAAGGAGGAGGACTGTGGGGTCCTTAGTGCTCTCTGAGCTGGGTGGTTTTCTCGCTGACCTTTCATGACCCAACCATGCAACATCATCAGTGCTAGAAAGCTATGGTGTTTGCAGAGGAGAAGGAGGAAGAGGAGGAGGATTATGGGCTGCCTGGTGCTTTCTGAACTTGGTGGTTTTGTTGCAGATGTTTTATGATCCAACTAGGAAACGTCATCAGTGCTAGAAGGGAGTGGGGTTTGCAGACATGAGGAGGAGGACTGTGAGACCTTAGTGCTCTCTGAGCTTAGTTGTTTCCTTGCAGACGTTTCATGACCCAACTAGGCAACATCATCATCATTAGTGTTAGCTCTAGTGACTAGCACTGATGAAGTTACCTAGTTTGGGTCATGAAATGTCTGCAAGAAAGCAACCAAGCTCAGAGAGCACCAAGGACCTCTCAAGATACCAACTGTTCATCCTCACTTCTTGAAGGCTTTCCTTGAACATGGATACCCTAAAGTGGACTTCCCTTTCAGATCTTTTTGAAGGCCCACCAACCGGTCAAGATCAACCCTGAGAATCCTTAGATGGGGCTGAGTTTATGTAACTCTCAATCCAGAGCAGTTTCTCAACCTTAGCAACATTGAGATATGTGGATAGCTGGGAATTCTGGGAATGGAAATCCACATATCTTCAAGTTGCTAAAATTGAGAATCACGGTTCTATAATCAGGGTTTTTGTTATTAAAAAGTTTTTATTTTCCATTTATTCATACAAAATACAATTAACCATTGGTACCCGCCTGCCCATTCCCCCCAGGCTGCGTCCACCCTCTCTAAACCTTCCCTACTTCCCTCCTCTTTCTCTCCTCCCCTCCTACTCTCTTCCCCTCCCCTTCTCCTCTAGCCATCCTACTTCCTCCCTACTCCTTCCTCCCCTCTCATCCCTCTCACACACATGAACACAGCATAGGGGAAATGCCCAAGCATTTACCATGACTATATTATCATTACCCACCCACCCACTCACCCACCCACCCACCCTCAACCCTCCCCCCCTCGCTTCCCAGAGCAGAGTACAGGGTTATTAATAAGGTTAATAAAAAAAAGAAAAAAAGAAAGAAAAAAGAAAAAAAAACATCATACTTAACCTTTAACTCCCCTTAAATTAAGACATATAAACAAATCTCTACAACAGTTACTATAAAATTTACTCATAAAATAAATGAAACTTTACAGTCCCATATTTTTTCTGAATATAATCTATCCATCTTCTCCATACAATAATATATCTTTCTTGTGTATGATCCTTCAAATAACCAGAAATTTTTGCCATTTCTGCAAAGTTAGAAACTTTAAATATCCATTCTTCTAAAGTAGGCAACGAGTCCTTCTTCCAATACGAGCCTACTAATAACCTTGCTGCAGTTAATAAATTCAACATTAAAGTAGTTTCTTTGTCATTTAAGTCCACAAAGATACCCAATAGGAATAATTGAGAACCCCTCGGTTCTATAATCAGGGCTGAATGCCCACAACACTTTGAACCCCTAAGCTATCCAAACCTCATTTCTGCCTTTCACCAAACTTGTTGTGTGAATATAAGCAGAGAATCCATTCAGAATAAACAGAATAATAGGGTTGGAAGACACCCTGGAGATCTTCTAGTCCAAGCAGGAAACCCTAGACCATTGCAGACAAATGGTTGTCCAATTTCCTCTTTAAAACCTCCAGTGATGGAGCACCCACAACTTCTGGAGGCAGGTGGTTCCACTGGTTAATTGTCCTCACTGTTAGGAAGTTTCTCCTTAGTTCTAGGTTGCTTCTCTCCTTGATGAGTTTCCATCCGTTGCTTCTTGTTCTGCCTTCAGGCGCTTTGGAGAATAGCTTTGATCTCCTCTTCTCTGTGATAGCCCCTCAAATATTGGAAGACCACTATCGTGTCACCCCCTACTCCTTCTTTTCATTAAACTAGACATGTCCAATTCCTGCAACCGTTCTTCATATATTTTAGCCTTCAGTTCCCTAATCATCATTCACGTCACAAAGTCCAAAATCATTTAAGATGTTGAGGGACTGGAAAAAATCGAGAGAAGAGAAATTAAGATGATCAAAGACCTGGAGACCAAAATGTATGAAGAACGGCTGCGGAACTTGGGTTTGGCTAGTCTAAAGAAAAGAAGAAATAGGGGAGACATGATAGCAGCGTTCCAGTATTTGAAGGGCTGCCACAAAGAAGAAGAGGGGGTCACGTTATTCTCCAAAGCAGCAGAGGGAAGGACAAGAAGCAACGGATGGAAACTGATCAAGGAGAGAAACAACCTGGAATTAAGGAGAAACTTCCTAACAGTGAGGACAATCAACCAGTGGAACAGAAGTTGCCTCCAGAAATCCTGGGCGCTCCATCGCTGGAGGTTTTTAAGAAGAGACTGGACAATTATCTGACTGAGATAGTGTAGGACCTCCTGCTTGAGCATGGGGCTGGACTAGAAGACCTTCAAGGTCCCTTCCAGCTCTATTCTATTCAGCTGTTGTGGTTGCCAACCGTGTGGTGGTGGTGTTAAGCCAATTGCAAGTTGCTGAAGAAACCGTGATTAAAGAAATGTGTAACTTGGCACCAGGAATGAATTCAACATCAGCCATGGATGCGAGCAGAGAGAGGGAAGTTGTCTACTCCTGGTAGAAGGACACAAGAGAGCACTACTTACCATGTGACGGAGGGATGGAGACTCAGCTTTCCTGGAGTGCTGATTTGAGAGTCATTCCCCCAGCTGAAGAAAGCATTGGGGGTCCTCCCAATGGAAGAGGTTGTCGTTCGATGATAGGACTCCTGTTGCATGTTTAGGCACCGATTCAGGAGGTCCAACCTGAACTTTCTCCACTTCTTTGGCTCCCCACAAACTCAACTGTGATGTCAAACTTTGGAATGCTGATCTCACTTCCCAGAACATCTGGAGCTCCTGGTGTTGCCCTGACATACACAAGTTTTCTAGTCGTGGTGGAAGTCTTTCTCTCGTGTCATCGTTCTACCTCTTTGGGGACAGTGACCGTCTTTTCGTCCTTGAGGGACCCACCATTGGGACCACCGGAACCCAAAGGCTACAAAGGCTGAAGGCAGCTTACAACACACACACATCCACAAAATCCTACGTGGATCCATAGCCCAGGTCCGTCAATCGTACCAATGCTCGCTGGGATGAGATGGTTCTTAGACCTTTGCAGAACGCACGGAAAGGGTCCTCAAAACATGGAGGCATTTACAACCCAAATGTTGGAGATGTGGTAACACGGATGCGACTTATTTTCACGTTTGGTGGAATTGTAAAAAGGTAAAGGCTTTTTGGATTATGATTTGGTGGAACATTCAAAAGATTTTTAAAAGGAAGATAAAGTTTGCCTTTTAGTACTGTCCATGGGGTTTTCATGGCAAAGATACTGGAGTGGTTTGCCATTTCCTTCTCCAGTGGATCACATTTTGTCAGAACTCTCTGCTATAACCTGTCCGTCTTGGGTGGCCCTGCACGGCATAGCTTATAGCTTCATTGAGTTACGCAAGCCCCTTCGCCACGACAAGGCAGTAATCCATAGAAGAAGGGGACGACAGAGAATGAGATGGCTGGATGGAGTCACTGAAGCAGTAGGTATGAACTTAAATGGACTCCAGAAGATGGTGGAGGACAGGAAGGCCTGGAGGAACGTTGTCCATGGGGTCGCGATGGGTTGGACACGACTTCGCAATTAACAACAACAAAGTTTACTCCTCAATTATTTTTATTGGGTATTTTTGTGGATTTAGATGATAAAGAAACTATTTTAATGTTGAATTTATTAACTGCAGCAAGGTTGCTAGTAGGTTCATATTGGAAGAAAGATTCGTTGCCTACTTTAGAAGAATGGATATTTAAAGTTTCTCATTTTGCAGAAATGGCAAAAATTTCTGCTTATTTAAAGGATCATACACAAGAAAGCCCCTTTATGGATTACTGCCTTGTCGTGGCGAAGGGGCTTGCGTAACTCAATGAAGCTATAAGCTATGCCGTGCAGGGCCACCCAAGACGGACAGGTTATAGCAGAGAGTTCTGACAAAATGTGATCCACTGGAGAAGGAAATGGCAAACCACTCCAGTATCTTTGCCATGAAAACCCCATGGACAGTACTAAAAGGAAAAAAGATATGACGCTGGAAGATGAGCCCCTCAGGTCGGAAGGTGTCCAATATGCTACTGGGGAAGAGCAGAGGGCTAGTACTAGTAGCGCCAGAAAGAATGAAGCGACTGGGCCAAAGCCGAAAGGACGCTCAGCTGTGGATATATCTGGTGGTGAAAGGAAAGTCCAATGCTGTAAAGATTTTTTCTCCATAGGAACCTGGAATGTAAGATCCATGAATCAAGGCAAGCTAGACGTAGTCAAAAAAGAGATGACAAGACTGAACATCGACATCTTAGGAATCAGCGAACTAAAATGAACAGGAATGGGTGAATTTAACTCAGATGACCATCAGGTATACTACTGTGGGCAAGAATCCCTCAGAAGAAATGGAGTAGCCTTCATAGTCAATAAAAGAATAGGAAAAGCAATACTGGGATACAATCCTCAAAATGACAGAATGATCTCTATTCGAATCCAAGGCAAACCATTCAATATCACAGTAGTCCAAATCTATGCCCCAACCACTGGTGCTGAAGAGGATGAAATTGACCGGTTCTATGAAGCCCTACAGCACCTTATAGAATTAACACCAAAAAATGATGTCCTTATCATCATGGGGGATTGGAATGCTAAGGTAGGAAGCCAAAAGATAACCGGAATAACAGGCAAGTTTGGCCTTGGAGTACAAAATGAAGCACGGCACAGGCTAATAGAATTTTGTCAAGAGAATACGATGGTCATAACAAACACTCTTTTCCAACAACCCAAGAGACGGCTCTACACATGGACATCACCAGACGGTCAACATAGAAATCAGATTGACTATGTGCTCTGCAGCCAAAGATGGAGAAGCTCTATACAGTCAGTAAAAACAAGACCAGGAGCTGACTGTGGCTCAGATCATGAGCTTCTCGTTGCAAAATTTAGGCTTAAATTGAAAAAAGTAGGGAAAAGCACTAGGCCACTCAGGTATGAACTAAATAATATTCCTGATGAATATACAGTAGAGGTGACAAATAGATTTAAGGAACTGGATCTGATAGACAGAGTGCCTGAAGAACTATGGATGGAAGTTCGCAACATTGTACAAGAGGTAGCAACTAAAACCATCCCAAAGAAAAAGAAATGCAAGAAAGCAAAATGGCTGTCTGAGGAAGCTTTGCAAATAGCTGAGGAAAGAAGGGAAGCGAAAGGCAAAGGAGAAAGAGAAAGATACACCCAATTGAATGCAGAATTCCAGAGAGTAGCTAGAAGAGATAAGAATGCCCTTTTAAATGAACAGTGCAAAGAAATAGAAGAAAACAACAGAATAGGGAGGACCAGAGATCTCTTCAAGAAAATTGGAGATATGAAGGGAACGTTTCATGCAAAGATGGGCATGATAAAGGACCAAAATGGCAGAGACCTAACAGAGGCAGAAGAGATTAAGAAGAGATGGCAAAACTACACAGAAGAACTATACAAGAATGAGCTTAACATCCCAGATAACCACAATGAGATGGTCATTGACCTCGAACCAGACATCCTAGAATGTGAAGTGAAATGGGCCTTAGAAAATCTGAGCAACAACAAAGCTAGTGAAGGTGACAGTATTCCAGCTGAGCTATTCAAAATCTTAAAAGATGATGCAGTAAAAGTGCTACATTCAATTTGCCAGCAAATTTGGAAAACTCAACAGTGGCCACAGGATTGGAAAAGGTCAGTTTACATTCCAATTCCAAAGAAAGGCAATGCCAAAGAATGTTCAAACTATCGCACCATTGCACTCATTTCACATGCTAGTAAAGTTATGCTTAAAATCCTACAAGCTAGACTCCAGCAGTATGTGGATCGAGAACTACCAGAAGTACAGGCAGGATTTCGAAGAGGCAGAGGAACTAGAGATCAAATTGACAACATACGCTGGATCATGGAGAAAGCTAGGGAGTTCCAGAAAAACATCTACTTCTGCTTCATTGACTATGCAAAAGCCTTTGATTGTGTGGATCACAACAAATTGTGGCAAGTCCTTAAAGAGATGGGAGTACCAGACCATCTCATTTGTCTCTTGAGAAACCTATATGTGGGTCAAGAAGCAACAGTGAGAACCGAACACGGAACCACTGATTGGTTCAAAATTGGAAAAGGAGTCCGGCAAGGCTGTATACTGTCGCCCTGCCTATTTAACTTATATGCAGAGCACATCATGAGAAAGGCAGGGCTAGATGAATCAAAAGTTGGAATTAAGATTGCCGGGAGAAATATCAACAACCTAAGATATGCAGATGATACCACTCTGATGGCAGAAAGTGAAGAGGAACTAAAGAGCCTCTTGATGCGGGTGAAGGAGGAGAGTGCAAAAGTTGGCTTGAAACTCAACATTAAGAAAACCAAAATCATGGCATCCGGCCCTCTCAATTCCTGGCAAATAGATGGGGAAGAAATGGAGGTAGTGACAGATTTTATTTTTCTGGGCTCCAAGATCACCTCAGATGGGGACTGCAGCCAAGAAATTAAAAGACGCTTGCTCCTGGGGAGGAAAGCTATGGCAAATCTAGGCAGCATTCTAAAAAGCAGAGACATCACCCTGCCAACAAAAGTGCGTATAGTCCAGGCCATGGTTTTCCCAGTTGCAATGTATGGCTGTGAAAGTTGGACCATAAGAAAGGCTGAGCGCAAAAGAATGGAGGCCTTTGAACTATGGTGCTGGAGAAGACTCCTGCGAGTCCCTTGGACTGCAAGGCGTTCAAACCGGTCAGTCCTAGAAGAGATCAACCCCGACTGCTCTTTAGAAGGCCAGATCCTGAAGTTGAAACTCAAGTACTTTGGCCACCTAATGAGAAGGAAGGATTCACTGGAGAAGAGCCTAATGTTGGGAAAGATTGAGGGCAATAGAAGAAGGGGACGACAGAGAATGAGATGGCTGGATGGAGTCACTGAAGCAGTAGGTGTGAATTTAAATGGACTCCAGAAGATAGTAGAGGACAGGAAGACCTGGAGGAACGTTGTCCATGGGGTCGCGATGGGTCGGACACGACTTCGCAATTAACAACAACAACAACACAAGAAAGATATATTATTGTATGGAGAAGATGGATAGATTATATTCAGAAGAAGCATGGGACTATAAAGTTTCATTTATTTTATGAGTAAATGTTATAGTAAATGTTGTATAAGAGATTTGTTTATGATGATGTAATTTAAGGGGAGTTAAGGGCTAAGTATGATTTTTTTTCTTTTTTTCTTTCCTTTTCTTTTTTCTTTTATTGTATATTGTTAATTTTGTTATTAATAACCCTGTACTCTGCTCTGGGAGGTGAGGGAGGGGGGGTTGAGGGTGGGTGGGTGAGTGGGTGGGTAAATAGGTAGAATAGGATAATATAGATATGGTAATTTATGAGAGAGGTGCTGCTTGGGCACTTCCCCTACGCTGCATTCCTGTATTTGAGAGGGATGAGAGGGGAGGAAGGTGAAGGGAGGAAGTAGGATGGTAAGAGGAGAAGGGGAGGGGAAGAGAGTAGGAGGGGAGTAGAGAAAGAGGAGGGAAGTAGGGAAGGTATTAGAGAGTGTGTATGCAGCTTGGGGGAATGAGCAAGCGGCACCTATGGTTATGGTCATGAATTTATTTTATTTTGTAAAGTGAATTTTGTTGTATAATTATGTTGGATAATTGGAAAATAAATTTTTTTATTAAAAAACAAACAAACATGGAGGCATGAAGTGATTTGCCACCTCTTGGCCCCCCTCCCCCAATCCTTTCTCCTCATATGGGGTGGGCAGCTTCTGCAACTGCCCTTGGATTGAACGTACATAATTCTGGAGAAAAGAGAGGAAACACGAAGGACCATCCGAAAGGTGCCTCTTCACGAGGTAACTGGACTTTCGTGTCTCGTTTCGCTTCCCATCCAAGAAGCTTCTTCACTTCGGACCGGTTGGTGGGGAATGGAAGGATTTCTATTCTTTGTAGTCATCTGGTCGTTAGTACTCTTCCTGAGAACTGTGGCAGCCACTTGGATCCAGGCTACAAATAAAGCCCAAGTGGCCCCAACGACTCTCAGAAAGAGTACTAACGACCAGATGACTACCAAGAATAGAAATCCTTCCATTCCTCACCAGGCAACTGGACTTTCTGGTTTTTCTCGCTGAAGACGTTTCGCTTCTCATCCCAGAAGCTTCTTCAGGTTCTGACCGAATGGTGGGGGGAAAATGGAAGGATTTATACTCCTTACAGACTGCTGGTCATTTGCCTTCTTTTAGAGAGTCTTTCAGCAGAGACTGTTAGTTTATTTTTAATTATATTAAACTTGGATGAAATGTTATATTAGTGAATGAATTGGTTTTAGAAAGATATCGAGTTGATTATAATGTTCTTAAGAAATGTAGTTTTATAGATTAAAATTTTTATTGAATAATGTAGTTGATGGTTAGATATAGTGATGAATGAATTCATTTAAAAATGTATTCATTTGATTATAATATTCTACACAGAAAGAGAGGGAAATCTTTAAGAAATACTGGGTATATATGTACTATGTTATTGCTTGTTTTTTAAAAAAATGGATCACCATGTTTCCAAGTGGGTTCTTAAGCCGTGTTGGTGTAAAATGGAAAACTAATAAAAATTGTTTGGAATAGAGCAGTGGTTCTCAACCTTTTTAATGCCGTGACCCCCAACCGGTCGTAAATCGAGGACTACTCAACCGGTCGTAAGTCGAGGACTACTCAACTGGTGCAGCACCGTTTGCAGAATGGGACCTTTGGCGGGCTCAGCAGGGCAGAGACAGCCTGGACAATTCCTCTTGGCTTTTGAAAGCCAATAGAATTAGACTCTATTCAAGAGAGTAGATTCTATTGGCTTTCAAAAGCCAATAGAATAAAAGGGAGTAGCACAGCTAAGGATAAAGGGGAAAAAAATGGCGGACTGCATTGTTTGGCGACCCCCGTAAAATGGTCGTTCGACCCCAAATGGGGTCCCGACCCACAGGTTGAGAACCACTGGAATAGAGAGTCGTTCAGGCCATTTAGAGTAGGGATCCCCAACCTGTGGGCTGAGGCCCATTACTGGACCACGGCCTGCTGGCCACTGGGCCACGGGTCACGCTGGCCGGTGCATGCACATGTGTGCATGCAGTCACCCTTACTCGCACTAGTGTCACTGCTATGCAAACGGGGCGGTGCACAGCAAAAACAGGGCAGCGAGCGGTGAAAACGGGGTGGTGCTAACGCCCCCACAGCAAAAACAGGGCTGTGCTAGTGTCATGTGGGCGCTAGCACCACCCCATTTGCATCACATGTGCTCGCAGTTTGTATGTGTGCATGTGTGTACTCGGAAATGCTTCCTTCTCCCTTTCCTTCCGGTCCGCCAACCGAGAAGGGTTGGAGATCTCTGATTTAGAAGTTTTCTGTGTCCTTACGTTCCCCACCATCCAGTCAGAACCTGAGGAAGCTTCTGGGATGAGAAGCGAAACGTCTTCAAAGGAAAACAAGAAAGTCCAGTTGCCTCCTGAAAAAGCAACACTGAGGACACAGATAAACCTCCAAGTGGCCTCAATGACTCTCTAAAAGAAGGCAAAGGACCGGCTGTCTGCAAGGAGTATAAATCCTTCCATCCCCCACCATCCAGTCAGAACCTAAGGAAGCTTCTGGGATGAGAAGCGAAACGTCTTCAAAGGAAAACAAGGAGGTCCAGTTGCCTCCTGAAAAAGCGACACAGATAAACCTCCAAGTGGCCTCAATGACTCTAAAAGAAGGCAAAGGACCGGCTGTCTGCAAGGAGTATAAATCCTTCCATTCCCCACCATCCAGTCAGAACCTGAGGAAGCTTCTGGGATGAGAAGCGAAAGGTCTTCAAGGGAAAACCAGAAAGTCCAGTTGCCTCCTGAAAAGGCAACACTGAGGACACAGATAAACCTCCAAGTGGCCTCAACGACTCTCCTAAAAGAAGGCAAAGAACCAGCTGTCTGCAAGGAGTATAAATCCTTCCATTCCCCATCATGCAGTCAGAACCTGAGGAAGCTTCTGGGATAAGAAGCAAAACGTCTTCAAAGGAAAACAAGCGAAACGTCTTCAAAAGTGAAAAAAACACCTTTGGGACAACCAGGACCTGGAGATGGAGAATCTCCATAGATGTAGAACCATCATACCCTTCTTTCATTAGGACCATGGAGGAGTAACCAACACCACCACCCTGGTGATCTCATCTCAGGGCATCAAGCCTTAGGTCAGTGTTTCCCAAACTTGACAATTTTAAGGCATGAGGACTTCAACTCCCAGAATTCCACAGCCAGCAACGCTGGCTGTGGAATTCTGGGAGTTGAAGTCCACATGCCTTAAAATTGTCAAGTTTGGGAAACACTGCCTTAGGTCATATTGTGTCTTACTTTGGAGAGCAGTTATTTTGTCCACTAACCTACCATGACCCCACCCTACCACCTTCACCTGCGGTTCTTCTCCCACGAACCTCTCTACCTTAATGGCCCTGCAATTGGTTTAACAACCACAGCAAAAAAAAAAAACACCTTAAAATCAGGTGTGATTCACTTAACCGTCTTGCTTAGCGATATAAATTCGGGTCCCAGCTGTGGTCGTTGAGGACCACTTCTGCTTGGTTTGTACATTGCAGTCGTTACGAATGTTGACGTGTCTAATCAGTCATACAAAACACGGATTAGAACATTTGGCGCCTGTCCCCCGACGGTCTCCACAATCCATCTTGCCCTGAGTTGTAACGGGTGTATTTTTTCTTGAACAAGTCCAACGTTGGCTTTTTATCCATTTTCTTCTATCGATGCAGGCAAAGGTAGAAGATGGAACAGTCTCTTGATGGGTTGGTCAAAAATTGCTTTCATTCCTAGACTAGGCCTCGCAGGAGTGTTGTGAAAACCACGATCTCCTCTTCTCTGGAGCATCGTGAGCTCACTCAGTCAGCCAGGTCACCCAGTCGTAACCAAGGCGGAACTAGAACTCATCGTCTCCTGGTGATTGACCCAAAGTCACCCAGCCAGCTTTTGGGCCTAAGGTGGGAGTAGAACGCACCGTTTCCTGGTGATTGGCCCAAAGTCATCCAGCCAGCTTTTATTGCTAAGGTAGGACTAGAACTCCCAGTCTCCACCTGCTGGCTTTTGTGCCTAAGGCAGGACTAGAACTCCCAGTCTTCACCTGCTGGCTTTTGTGCCTAAGGCAGGACTAGAACTCCCATTCTCCACCTGCTGGCTTTTGTGCCTAAGGCAGGACTAGAACTCCCAGTCTCCACCTGCTGGCCTTTGTGCCTAAGGCAGGACTAGAATTCCCAGTTTCCATCAACTGGCTTTTGTGCCTAGAACTCCCCGTCTCCTGGTGATTGGCCCAAGTCAACCAGCTGGCTTTCAAGCCTAAGGTAGAACTAGAGCTCACCATCTCCTGGTGATTGGCCCAAAGTCATCCAGTCAGCTTTTATTGCTAAGGCAGGACTAGAACTCCCAGTCTCCACCTACTGGCGTTTGTGCCTAAGGCGGGACTAGAACTCCCAGTCTCCTGGTAATTGTCCCAAAGTCACCTGGCCAGCTTTCGGGCCTAAGGCGGGACTAGAACTCCCAGTCTCCTAGCGATTGGCCCAAAGTCACCCCGCTGTCTTTCATGCTGAAGGCGGGATTAGAATTCACCGTCTCCTGATGATTGGCCCCACATCACCCAGTCGCCTTCCTTGCCTAAGGCAGAACTAGAACTCCCAGTTTCCTGGGGATTGGCCCAGCTTCCACCAGGAAGGCAGGACTAGAACTCACCGCCTCCCACTTTCTATCCTGGTGCCTTTAAGAGCAGGCCAAAGTGGCTCTGAATTCACCCCAAAGATGCTGGCCCAGCGACCGACACTAGCTACACCCAGGCGCCGTGAACCACCACGGACCAAAGATGATGTGAACAAAAGAAAGCAGAGAGCTTTGAGGGTATTCTGACTCTGATATAAAAACACCTTCTTTTAAATCAAGTCAGATAGATAACTCAAAAGAAACCATCTCATAATAAACAAAAAATATGTTTTAATCAAAAAGATTACTTGCATTCCCGCTGGGGTTGATACTCCTGGAAAATACATCTTTGTCCATTTCTTCAGACCATTTCTTTAGGTAAAAGCATGATGCTCTCTTCCATACCATCTTTATAACGGCTCAGGCTCATTGTGTGACCTTCCATGGCCCATGCTTCTTACAGACAAAGACCTTCCCATCTGGCTTGTGTCCAGGAAGTCTCCCAGTGACCTTTTTAGACTCCTCCCACTGACCCATCAACATACCTAGCATTTAACCCAATAACTGCCAGATATTCTAACATACTTGCTCTCTAGTTAGGTTTTTGTACGTTCCAGAATAGAGGGTCGACAGAAAAGACCTCGAGGGGGAAACGAAAACAACCTCTGCACGAACACAATACTCCAGAAGACGCCAGGTTCTTGAAATAACAGAACTTTATTTAGAAACTGTTTAAAAGTAGAAAAAAACCCTGTGAAAAGGAGCTCTGGTGTGAATAACGTTTAGGGCAAAACGTGTCTTAGAAGGCCACAAGAGAAACAGCACCCTCTGATGTTTTAAATAATGGCTTTCTTTTCTGTCTTTTCCTTCTTTCGTGTTTTTTTTTTTTTCCTTTTTCTTTTTTCTTTTTGGCATTCGTCAAAACGTGGGTCTCCCGCTGAACGGTCATTAAGGAAATCATGCACTACACAACAAGTTACCGTTAACTCTTTTTGTTTTTTCTACACACACCTATCGAGACACACAATCACCGGAAGCAAACGGACGAAAGGAACGCACCAAGCCGGAAGCTTAGCCTTTGCTGTGGCGAGGGGGAATGGGGTGGGGTGGGGGTGGGAAGTCCGAAACCTCCCAAATCCCCCTCCCCAAAGAGCAGCCATTGGGGAGAGGAAGAGGAGGAGGTTTGCTCTGCACAAGGGGGGGGGGGATAGAGGGTCAAGCAAAGAATACTGCAATAATCAAAATTCACCGGAGCACTCTTCTATCAGATCACCTATTTAATGCACAATTTTTTTCTCTCTCTTTTTTCTCTGCAGCACCTGCGCAGGTAACTCAGAGGGGGGGGGAGGCTGCAACGGAGGCATTGCATGCCCACCCAGGCCGTTCTCGGTGCGGGCTGCAAACTAACTCGCCGGTCCAGTCCAGCGAGGGCGGAGCGTTACACCCAGGTGTGCCCTCTCCGATCTTTCAGATGCAGACGCCCCGTTTTACTATCCTAGCTCGGGGAGAGAGGATGGCAGCTATCCAAAACAAGGTGTGTTGTCATGGTGTTTTTTTCCACTTTGGGCAGTGGGTTTGGAAGCAGAGGGAGTGGGGGGGGGGGGGCAGAGAGGAAGAGAGGGACCCCCGTCTTGAGTGGAGCAGAGGTGGAGCAGCAGGGGCTGGAGGGGGGGGGGAGAAAGAAGATTCGGGCAAGGAGTGAGGATCATATTGAGAAATGTCCAACTTGGGCCACTTTGAAGACGGGTGGACTTCAACTCCCAGAATTCCCCAGCTGGGGAATTCTGGGAGTTGAAGTCCACCCGTCTTCAAGTGGTTCAGAACAGACACTTCTATTCTTGGGGCCCAAAGCTCTTATTGCGTTGGACCACAAGAAGAGAAGACAAAGAGGGGTTTCGGACACCTGCTTAAACTTTTTTTTTTGGGGGGGGGCAACCGGAGCCTACTACAAAGTCCATTCTCCTACGACGCCCTCAGCCACGCTGGCCCACTTTCACACAGCTCCCCAACTCCCACGAGCAGCCCAAACAATCCCTTCTTAAGCTCTGCTTCTCTTTTTTGAGCGCCTCGACTCTCCTCCGTCGCTTTCCTGGGAACGGTCGCCAGGACGCACCACTTCAGCCCCCCCTCTTCTCCCTACAAGACCCCCCCCCCAAAATCCTTAGGGAGCCTCTCCTGCTTCGCTCGCCCCCCCCCCCCCACACACACTCCACCACAAACACACCGTGCCGCAAATCCTCCCTCCGTTTTAGGGCCCGACAGGAGCAACTCGGCAAAGGCCAAAAGCCTTCCACCGACGCCAGAGGGATGTGGGTAACACCGTTCCGATACGAAAAGCGAGAAGGGGGGGGGGGAAATAATAAAAATAAAAATAAGAACAACCCGTCAGTGGGGGGGGGAGTAGTAAAACGTACGCAAAGTGCACTTGGAGAAGTACTTAATTTTTTGTGTGTGTGTTTTTGTTTTTTTGTTTTGTTTTACTTTTGAAAAGAAACCAGTTAAGTCCTGTAAGAATAAAATGGAGTATTTTACAGATAAACACATGATTGGGGGAGGGGGGGAGCAAAGATTTCTGACTTCTGAGGCTGCTGCTGCTGCTCGGCTCGTTAAAGTCGTTAATACTCCTCCTGGTCTTCCGGAGGGGCTCCTTCATCGGGTATCACAAAGCCTTCCTAAAAAAAGAGTCCGAAGTCAGGAAATAATAATGATAATGATAATAATGTTGGAAGGTGCCTTGGAGGTCATCTAGTCCAACCCCCTGCTCAGGCAGGAAATGAGGTTCATTTCCTGCCTGAGCAGGAAGATAATGATAAAAGATAATGATAATGTGATGATGATGATGATAAATAATAATAATAATAATGATGATGATGATGATGATGATGATGATGGAAGATGCCTTGGAGGTCATCTAGTCCAACCCCCTGCTCAGGCAGGAAATGTTCAGTTGACTGAGATTCATGTCTAATGAATAAAAGATAATGATGCTGATGCTGATGATAATGATGATAATGATGATGATAATAATAATAATAATAATAATAATAATAATAATAATAATAATAATAATAATAATAATGATGATGATGATGATGATGTTGGAAGGTGCCTTGGAGGTCATCTAGTCCAACCCCCTGCTCAGGCAGGAAATGTTCAGTTGACTGAGATTCATGTCTAATGAATAAAAGATGATGATAATAATAATAATAAAAGTTGGAAGGGGCTTTGGAGGTCATCTAGTCCAACCCCCTGCTCAGGCAGGGAACTTTATACCAAATTATCCCTTTCCACACGATCTTAGGGATTTGCACGACAAAGTAAACTGCTCCGCATGAGGGAATTTATACGGGGAGCTGCACATTCTCTAGTACACAGTAGTGACCAAAATTGTGGAAACCTTTTTGGGAAAAGTAGAAATGCCCCCTTTGGTTAAGTTTCCACCCATTTTCCTTCTAATCTCTTCATAACTGTAGCCTTCTTCGCTTAATAATCCTGTTTTACATCGCTTTCTGGGCAACCAGTTAACTCTTGGCACCATGGCTTTAATTTTATGACGCTTTACAAGCTCACTCAATGGAAGAACACAAAAAAAAAAAAAAACCCAACCTGCTGGATAGCGATCACATAACACACTGACCAACGTCCTCCTCTCAGCTTCAATACAGGACATCCATCACTGGATTCTACTGTGATCTAATTGGCTCATGGCCAAAACAAGATGACACCCGATTGGCTCTCTAAACACTCATGCTCATTGGCTACAATCAGATGAAGGAAAGCTACCTGACATCCACCTGAGCAAGTTGTGCTTCCTTTTTCTGGTTATTTGGCTATAGCTTTTCATAGAACACAGTACAGATCATTGAACAAACTATGTTGCATTACATTCTCAATTAAATTATCTTTCCATTGATATATAATTTTATGGTACCACTCCCCCTGAAAAAGTGGTGGTATTAGCCCTCCAACCTCAAAAATACACTTTTCCCAAAAGGTTTCCACAATTTTGGCCACTACTATACAAATGATCCAGAGTTTATGGGTGCAGCATCACTGGAGGATTTTCCAAAGCACAGAGAAGAGCCACAAAGATGATCAGGGGACTGGAGGCTAAAACATACGAGGAACAGTGGCTGGAATTGGATATGTCCAGTTTAAGGAAGAGAAGGACGAGGGGGGACATGATAGCAGCCTTCCAATATCTCAGGGGCTGCCCCAAAGAAGAGGGAGTCAAGCTCTTCTCCAAAGCGCCTGAAGGCAGGACAAGAAGCAACGGGTGGAAACTCATCAAGGAGAAAAGCCACCTAGAACTACGGAGAAACTTCCTGACAGTGAGAACAATTAACCAGTGGAACAACCTGCCTCCAGAAGCGGTGAATGCTTCAACACTGGAAGTTTTCAAGAAGAGACTGGACAGCCATTTGTCCAAAATGTTAAAGGGTCTCCTGGTTGAGCAGGGGGTTGGACTAGAAGACCTCCAAGGTCCCTTCCAACTTTATTATTCTGTTATTTAGTGGAACTACCTGCCTCCAGAAACTGTGGGTGCTCCATCACTGGAGGTTTTCAAGAAGAGACTGGACAGCCATTTGTCTGGAATGTTATAGGGTCTCCTATTTGACTAGAAGACCTCTAAAGTCCCTTTCAGCTCTGCTATTGTTAAAACTTTGAAGGAAATATGCACAAAAGGCCTTCGTTGCAAAGAAGCGAGTGCCAAGGGCGTGAAAAGCAAAAGGCTGACAACGCAGACTTTAAAAAAAAAATGAAATAAACAAAATGAAATTAACGGCACCAGCGGTGACTGAAAAAAAAAAAATCACTCCAATAAATCCCAAAGGTGCTTTTTCCCCAAAAGCAACCGGACTGCCTTGGGGTTTGTTTGTTTTTTTTAATTCCTTGAAAACGTTTCGCTTCTCATCCTAAGAAACCTCTTCACTTCTTCTTCGGATGAGAAGCGAAACGTTTTCAAGGAAAAACCAAACAAGTCGGGTTGCCTTTTGGGTATTGCTATTATTGTTATTATTATTTTATTATTTAAGATCCTTGGGGTGGGTGACATTATTGGGGAGGGGTCTTTTCTTCTCTTTTGGGAGCAGTGCGTGGGAACTTCATTTTTAGCATGTGCCACGGCGTGTACAGAAAAATGACCATAAAGGTTATTTAATTCCATTCAATTCGTGCAGGGAAGGGTGCGCAGCCCATCAGTAACGCCCGAGCCCAAAGCGGGGAGCGCCACCGCCAGATCACACCCACTTACATCTGTAGCATAAAGTATCTCCACGATTCTCTGGAGGACCGGATCACTTTCGCCTTCATTCTCCTGGCAGATCAGCTCGATGTTCCTCAGTTTCCCGAAGTAGAAATCTCGTTCCTTTTCTAAATCTTCCACAGTCATCTTTAATGCGTTGATCTGACCCAAAAAAAAAAAAAAAATAGCCCATCTCAGAGCCCAGGACCCCACCACAAAGAGCCGTGGGGGCGCAGTGGTCAGAAGGCAACATTGCAGGCTGACTCTGCCGACTGCCAGGCGTTTGATCCTGACCGGCTCAAGGTTGACTCGGCCTTCCCTCCTCTTCTGAGGCCGGTAAAATGAGGACCAGATTTGGGGGGGGGGCAAATGGGCTGACTCTATAAACTACTCAGAAAGGGCTATAAAGCACTATGAAGCAGTATATAAGTCTAAGGGCTATTACTATTGCTCTACATCCCCTCTCTATAATCTCTGTGTTCATCTGTCTGTTTATCATCTATCTATTTATCATCTATCTATCATCTATCATATATCTATCATCTATCTATCTAATATATATCATCTATCTCTATGTATCATATATCATCTATATCATCTATCTATATGTATCATATCTATCATCTATCTATATCTATCATATATCTATCTATATCTATCATATATCATCTATCTATGTATCATATATCATCTATCTATCATCTATATTTGTCTGTCTGTCTGCCTGCCTGCCTGCCTGCCTGCCTGCCTCCATCCATCCATCCATCCATCCATCTATCTATCTATCTATCTATCTATCTATCTATCTATCTATACATCCATATCTATCTATCTATCTATCTATCTATCTATCTATCTATCTATCTATCTATCTATCTATACATCCATATCTATCTATCTATCTATCTATCTATCTATCTATCTATCTATCTATCTATCTACCTACCTATCCATCCATATCTATCATCCATCCATCCATCCATATCCGTCCCCATCTCTCTCTCTCTCTCTCTCTCTCTCTCTCTCTCTCTCTCTCTCTCTCTCTCTCCTTACCTACCTACCTACCTACCTATCGTTGCCTATTCTATATCTTGTGGCACAGAATGCAGTATTGCAGGCTGACTTTGCCCACTGCCGGGAGTTCGATGTCGACTCAGCCTCCCATCCTTTCGAGGTCAGTAAAATGAGGACTCAGATTGTTTGGGGGGGGGGGCAACAGGCTGACTCTGTAAACCGCTAAGAGAGGGGCCATAAAGCAGTATGGAGGGGTATATAAATGCTGTTGCTACTGCAATATTTTCCTTCCTTCCTTCCTTCCTTCCTTCCCCTGTTCCTCTCTTTCTCCTTTCTCTGAGCCCTGGTGGTGCAGCAGTTAGAATACAATACTGCAGGCAAGGGGGGAGGGAAGGAGATATTTCTTTGTATGTGTGTGTGTATGTGTGTGTGTGTGTGTCACCCATGTGAGCATGCACTCCATTTCCGTAAGCGGCGGGCGGGCTGGCGAGCACCGCTCAAACAAATGGAGCTTGGCATGGGAGCGCAAGCGCCCACTGCTCGCAGAAATGGGAGTTGTGTGTTGCTTGCGTGGCCACGGCCCGGCGGTCCTGGACCCCTGCTCTAATCCACTCACAATTCCTCATTCCTTGCCCCTGACAGAGGTTCAGAAGGGGCTAACAGACACTCCCTCCCCCGCCAGACCCCTTTGGAGACCCATGCAGTTTAAATCCAGCGTGAAAGGGGGGGGTTCGGAATGTCCATCGGGGGAAAACCACAGCTGCCCGCCTCGCTTAACGCGGCGGACGGACCTCCCGCCCCGGAGACTCACCTGCTGTATCAACTCGGCCGATTCGTCCTCTCCGATCCCCCCAGGCGGCTTTCTGATCATGCCAGGCCCGGATTTATTCGCCACCGTTGTTCTCTGCGCAACCATGGGCCTCGCTGGGACTGTAAGAGAGAGAGAGAGGGAGAGGGAGGGAGAGAGAGAGGAGAGAGAGGGGAGGAGGGAGGGAGAGAGAGAGAGAGAGGAAGGGAAGGAGAGAGAGGGAGGAAGGGAGAGGGGAGGGAGGGAGAGAGAGAGAGGAGGGAGAGAGAGAGGGAGGAAGGGAGAGGGAGAGAGAGAGGAGGGAGAGAGAGGGGGGGAGGGAGAGAGAGGAGGGAGAGAGAGGGAGGGAGAGGGAGCGAGAGAGAGGAGAGGGAGGGAGGAGGAGGGAGGGAGAGAGGGGGGAGGGAGACAGAGAGGGAGAGAGAGGGGGGAGGGAGGGAGAGAGGGAGAGGGGGGAGAGAGAGAGACAGAGGGAGAGAGAGAGGAAGAGGGAGGGGGAGAGGGGGGGGGGGAGAGGGAGGGAGAGAGAGAGAGAGAGAGGGAGGGAGAGAGAGGGAGGGCGGGAGAGAGGAGAGAGAGGGAGGGAGAGAGGGAGCGAGAGAGAGAGGAGAGAGAGGGGGAGGGAGGGGAGAGGGAGGGAGAGAGGGGGAGGGAGGGAGGGAGAGAGGGAGAGGGAGAGAGAGGAGGGAGAGAGGAGAGAGGGAGAGGGAGGGAGGGAGAGGAGAGAGAGGGAGGGAGAGGGAGGGAGGGGGAGGGAAGGAGAGAGGGAGAGAGAAGAGAGAGGGGGAGGGGGAGGGAGGGAGGGAGGGGAGGGGAGAGGGAGGTAGTGAGAGAGGGAGGGAGAGAGGGAGGGAGGGAAAGGGAGAGAGGAGAGAGGAAGGGAGGGAGGGAAAGGGAGGGAGAGGGAGAGAGAGGGAGGGAGGGAGAGAGAGAGGGAGGGAGGGAGAAGGAGGGAGGGAGAGAGGGAGAGAGAGAGGACATGTTAGCAATGCTCCGCAGTGGGGCGCAGGGTCCCAGCACCGCAGCCAACCGACGTGAACGACACCCGAAGCGTGCAACCCGGCGTGCTACAAAGCCCAAAGAAGAGCGTAAAGGCACGAGTTCCTCCTGCCGCCCGCTTAGTACCAATTGCAGCCACTTTCTTTAGGCAGACGGGAGAGTCTGCTCGCGCCGCCTTCAGCTCCGAGGTCCCCGCAAAACTGATACCTATAAAAAGAGAGGGTTTCTAACGATGAAGCAAGCAGCACAAACACAACACACTCCGCCATGACGAGATCTCGGATGGAAACACGGAAACGCCCAGCCTCCCCGCGCAATCCGCGGGGCTGAGGAAGAGCAGGATTAATCGGCAGCTTCGAAAAGGGGATTTCGCCCCCCCCATAGTTGGAAAAAAAAATTGTGAGCGCTTGCAAAACTAGCACTGGGCAAGGATCCAGGGCACCCCGAATTTTGAGGAGGCCGCACTGGCTGGATTGTGAGAGGAAGTACACAGGCACAGTTGAATACAGTAGAGCCTTGTGTAAAAATTGTTTCGAATAGGTTGTTCTCCCTGAGGGGCTTTGCGTTTTCGTAAAATGTTATGTATTCACCACATTTCTATGCTGCCTATCTGACCTAAGTGACTCTAGAAAGCCGTTTTATTTCTTCTAGGGGCTGTGGGGTTCTGGGTGCTCTGTGAGCTGGATGGCTCAGACGATTCATTTCCCAATTAGGGAACATCATCAATGCTAGAAAGGAGGGGGCTATACAGGAGGGAGGAGGGAGGAGGGAGGAGGGAGGAGGGAGGAGGGAGGAGGGAGGAGGGAGGAGGGAGGAGGGAGGAGGAGGGAGGAAGAGGAGGAAAGATTGTGGGGTCCTCGGTGCTCATTCAGCTTGGTGGTTTTTCTTGCAGACGTTTCATGACCCAGCTAGGCAACATCATCAGGGCTAGAAGGGAGTGGGGTTTATGTAGAGAGGAGGAGGAGGGGGGGGGGTCCTGGGTGCTCTCTGAGCTGGGTGGTTTTCTTGCAGACTTTTCATGACTCAACTAGGGAACACCATCAGTGCTAGAAGAGAATGGGGTTTGTGGAAAGGAGGAGGAGGAGGAGGAGGAGGAGGAGGAGGAGGAGGAGGAGGAGGAGGAGGAGAGGGCTCTGGGGTCCTTGTTGCTCTCTGAGCTGGGTGGTTTTCTTGCAGACGTTTCATGACCCAACTAGGGAACACCATCAGTGCTAGAAGAGAATGGGGTTTGTGGAAAGGAGGAGGAGGAGGAGGAGGAGGAGGAGGAGGAGGAGGAGGAGGAGGAGGAGAGGGCTCTGGGGTCCTTGTTGCTCTCTGAGCTGGGTGGTTTTCTTGCAGACGTTTCATGACCCAACTAGGGAACACCATCAGTGCTAGAAGGAGAATGAGGTTTGTGGAAAGGAGGAGGAGGAGGAGGAGGAGTAGGAGTAGGGAGGAGGAGGTGGAGGAGGAGGAGGAGAGGGCTCTGGGGTCCTGGGTGCTCTCTGAGCCTGGTGGTTTTCTTGCAGACGTTTCATGACCCAACTAGGGAACACCATCAGTGCTAGAAGAGAATGGGGTTTGTGGAAAGGAGGAGGAGGAGGAGGAGGAGGAGGAGGAGAGGGCTCTGGGGTCCTTGTTGCTCTCTGAGCTGGGTGGTTTTCTTGCAGACGTTTCATGACTCAACTAGGTAACATCATCAGTGCTAGATGGGAGGGGGCTTGTGGAGAGGAAGAGGAGGAGGAGGTGGTGGTAGTTCTTGATGCTCTCTGAACTTGATGGTTTTCCTGAAGACATTTCATTTCCAAGTAGGGAACATCATCAATGCTAGAAGGGAGGGGGTTGTGGGGGGGGAGGAGGAGGGGGGGGAGGAGGAGGAGGGGGAGGAGGAGGAGGAGGAGATTCTTGATGCTCTCTGAGCTGGGTGGTTTTCTTGCAGACATTTCATTACCCAAATAGGGAACAACATCACTGCTCTCTAGAAGGGGGGGGGGATTGCTCTCTGTTTACCTATAGCAGCTTACCGTGACACTGTTAATGGGAGTATTCTTGGTGATCTGTTGATGAGGGCATTGTTTATTTGCCTGAGTTGATAGTTCCTTAACTGGGGCATGGTTAACTGTTTGTCTAGTGCTAATCTTGGTGTTAAGGAACAACCACTGACAAGACCACGACACACACTCACAAGGCAGGCCACTGGTGAATAAGCAGAGAGCAAGGCCCCCCCCCAGCACTGATGATGTGACCTAGTTGGATCCTGAAATGTCTGCAAGAAAACCACCCAGCTCAGAGAGCAGCAAGGAACCCATAGTCTTCCTCCTCTCCTCCATCTCCTTTCTAGCACTGATGATGTTCCCTAGTTGGATCATGAAACGTCTGCAAGAAAACCACCCAGTTCAGAGAGCACCAAGGACCCCACAGTCTTTCTTTCTTTTCCTCCTCCTCCTCCTCCTCCTCCTCCTCCTCCTCCTCCTCCTCCTCCTCCTCTTCCAGTCTGCAATCCCCCCTTCCTTCTAGCACTGATGATGCTACCTAGTTGGGTCCTGAAACGTCTGCAAGAAAACCACCAGGCTCAGAGAGCACCCAGGACCCCGCGGTTCAACCCTGAGTTACCCATATCCTCTGCTATGGGTGTGTCTTAATTCTAGGATTCCTCCAACGTTGTCAGCTGCCACCTTACGCTTGCTTGTAGCCCTGGGGGAGAGTAGATGGGAGGGGAAATGCTTGGGGGAGACCCCGAAAGTAACGGCTGCATCTGCCTTAGATGCTGCTTCAAGGCCACCCCGGCTGGAAGAAGGCGCCAGCTGCACACCAGCCTATGCTGGAAGTGACTTCTGAAGCCGTCTTGATCGCATCTGATCGGGCATAGAGGGGCCGGCGACGGGAGGCAGTTAAGGGAGGGGAAATTTGAACCCGGGGATTTGGGCACGCGATTCTCAGTTCTGGCTTTGCGCTACTGCGATACCCTTGACTGCTAAATAAAACAATACCTTTCTCAACAAATGGAGCCAAGGATCGTCTCTATTTGGACAGCCCTTGGCCTGAAGTGGTATAGGGTTTCCTGCCTGAGCAGGGGGTTGGACTAGATGACCTCCCAGGTCCCTTCCAACTTTATTATTTATTGTGAAGAGACTGGACAGCCATTGGTCTTAAATGGTATAGGGTTTCCTGCCTGAGCAAGGGGTTGGACTAGATGACCTCCCAGGTCCCTTCCAACTTTATTATTATTTATAATGAAGAGACTGGACAGCCCTTGGTCTGAAGTGGCATAGGGTTTCCTGCCTGAGCAGGGGGTTGGACTAGATGACCTCCAAGGTCCCAACTTTATTATTATTTATTTTGAAGAGAGTGGACAGCCATTGGTCTTAAATGGTATAGGGTTTCTTGCCTGAGCAGGGGGTTGGACTTGATGACCTCCCAGGTCCCTTCCAACTTTATTATTTATTGTGAAGAGACTGGACAGCCCTTGGTCTGAAGTGGTATAGGGTTTCCTGCCTGAGCAGGGGGTTGGACTAGATGACCTCCCAGGTCCCTTCCAACTTCTTCTTCATCATCATCATCGTCATTGTCATCATCATCATCATCATCATTATTATTATTATTATTTAGAGGTTCAGGTGTGGCAGGTCTGACAGAGGTAGCCTTTCAATCAACTCACTACCTCACCTCTGGCCAGGATAACAGACAGACAGGTAGCCTGAGATGCTACCTGTGCTGACAGGGCTGTCCCCTTCCTGGGCCCTCCCAGAACGCTGGGACCGATTCTCCCATCATCCCCAACCGCCAGAGCTGGCCCAGGAGCAGTACTAGAACCCCCCAGCGCCCGCGGCGCCCGACACATCAGCCTCTCTTACCGGTGCCACCAGAACCGAGAGTCTTCTTCGGCTTGTTCAGCAGCGGGACCACCAGAGGCGGGGCGGGGCAGCTCTCCTGGCCTTGCCGAGCCGCCACAGGATCGTAGTCCTTCCCGTCGTAATTCGCGTCGAAGAACTTCTTGAACCACTGAACAAATTCAAAATTGTCCTGGAATTTCCCTTTCACTAATTTGTCCACGGGTATTATCTGAGGAGAGACAGGTTAAGGAGGTTAGGACGAGAAGTGTATCTTTGAGAATTATAGCAGAGAGGTTTCTAAAAGCAGTAACAGGTTGTCCTCGACTTTAAGGTACGGCCACACCTGGAATACGGCATCCAGTTTTGGTCACCACGATGTAAAAAAGATGTTGAGACTCTAGAAAGAGTGCAGAGAAGAGCAACAAAGATGATCAGGGGACTGGAGGCTAAAACATATAAGGAACGGTTGCTAGAATTGGGTATGTCTAGTTTAACGAAGAGAAGGACGAGGGGGGACATGATAGCAGTGTCTCAGGGGCTGCCCCAAAGAAGAGGGAGTCAAGCTATTCTCCAAAACCCCTGAAGACAGGACAAGAAACAACGGATGGAAACTAATCAAAGAGAGAAGCAACCTGGAACTAAGGAGAAACTTCCTGACAGTGAGGACAATTAACCGGCGGAACAACCTGCCTCCAGAAGCAGTGAATGCTCCAACCCTGGAAGTCATTTGTCTGAAATGGTATAGGGTTTCCTGCCTGAGCAGGGGGTTGGACTAGAAGACCTCCAAGGTCCCTTCCAGCTCTATTCTGATTGATTGGGTGACAATAGCAGCCTTCCAATCTCTCAGGGGCTGCCCCAAAGAAGAGGGAGTCAAGCTGTTCTCCAAAGCGCCTGAGTGCAGGACAAGAAGCAACGGATGGAAACTCATCAAGGAGAGAAGCAACCTGGAACTAAGGAGGAATTTCCTGACAGTGAGAACAATTAACCAGTGGAACAACCTGCCTCCAGAAGCTGTGAATGCTCCACCCCTGCAAGTTTTTAAGAAGAGACTGGACAGCCATTGTCCGAAATGGTATAGGGTTTCCTGCCTGAGTAGGGGGTTGGACTAGATGACCTCCAAGGTCCCTTCCAACTTTATTATTATTAAAGTTAATGGCGAAGTTAGATTCACTTAACAAACGGGGCAAAACTCACTTAAGAACAGAAATTTTGGGCTTAAACATGGTGAGAAGTCAAGGACCACCTGGAGCTTCCTGATTCTGAAATTCATTATTCTGTGCCGTGCGCAATAGAATCCTAAGGGACACCCTGTCGAAACTCCTTGCCAATATTTAAGAGCGCTATCCTATCTCTCTTATGTCTTGAGGCAAGAGACTCTTAAATCTTTTAATCTCTCTTCCTACAGCTTAGCTCTTAATTCTCAGATCATCTTCACTGTTCTTCTCTGAACCTTTTTTTTTTTTTTTAAAGTGGGATAGAAATAAACACGCTCTCAGCCGGAGATGGAGTGAGGTGGGGTCTCCCCAAAACAGAACAGAGTGGGTTTATATCTTCCCATGATCTGGAAATTATATATTAATCCAGAAAAAAAGGGATTATTTTGCAACACCCCACCTAAAGGCCAAAATTGCATTTCTTTCCCTCAGCATTCTGGCATTTGTTCACACAAGAAAAAGTAGGGTGACCACCTGTCCTTCAAAGCAGCTGAAGGCAGGACAAGAGGCAACGGATGGAAACTTATCAAGGAGAGAAGCAACCTAGAACTAAGGAGAAACTTCCTGACAGTGAGAACAATTAACCAGTGGAACAACCTGCCTCCAGAAGCGGTGAATGCTCCAACACTGGAAGTTTTTAAGAAGAGACCGGACAACCATTTGTCTGGAATGGTATAGGATCTCCTGTATGAGCAGGGGTTTGGACTAGAACAGTGGTTCTCAACCTTTTTAATGCCGCAACCCCCCAACCGGTCGTAAGTCGAGGACTACTCAACCGGTCGTAAGTCGAGGACTACTCAACTGGTGCAGCACCGTTTGCAGACTGGGACTTTTGGCGGGCTCAGCAGGGTAGAGACAGCCTGGACAATTCCCATTGGCTTTGGAAAGCCAATAGAATGAGACTCTATTCAAGAGAGTCTATCCTATTGGCTTTCAAAAGCCAATAGAATAAAAGGGAGGAGCACAGCTAAGGAAAAGGGGAAAAAATGGCGGACTGCGTTGTTTGGCGACCAAATGGGGTCCCGACCCACAGGTTGAGAACCAGTGGACTAGAGGATCTCCAAGGCCCCTTCCAACTCTTTCATTCTGTAATTTTCTTTACATGACCGGTTTCTTGATTTCTAAGGTGCCAAAACACTGGAAACAATTAGGACACCGAACAGAATAAGAGAGTTGGAAGGGACCTGGGAGGTGGTCTAGTCCAACCCCCTGCTCGGGTAGGAAACTCTAAACCATTTCAGACCAACGGTTGTCCAATTCCTTCCCCGTTGTCTGTATTTGTGAGGACCAAAACAAAAAACAAAAAACAGGCATTGCGTAAATACCAAGGTTTGCCCAAACTTCCTGTTCCTTTATTCAATCTCCAATTGCTACAAACTTCCTCAGAAGCAAGAAAGCTAATCTTTGTGTTAACTCAGACCAAGGTCTTGCAACCCACGGATAGGCCAGGTGCTGTGTAGAAACACACACGTTTTTGCAACATCTAGCCGAGAGCAATTTCCTCGGAGAACGTAGAAGGAAGCACGTCCTTTTCTGGGGTGCAATTAAGGTCTCTTCCCCGTTACAAGCTTGGGGTGCTGTTCCTACAAAGCAAAAAAAAAGCTAGAAGCGGTTTGCTTTTTTCTTTTCTTTTCTTTTCTTTTTTGAACAGAAATTCATGTTGCTTTTGGGAAAAAAATAAAGGTTTTTGCAGTTAGCATGCATCCAAAGCACTGGCCTTTCAGAGCAAAGTCACTGGGCCCAACTAAACTGAGGTCGTTAACTCACTTCATCTCGGTTTTCCCAAACTAACTTGGAAAGATAGTCTCAAGGCTGCTGTTTGCTTTGTCTATTCTCCCATATAAGATAAGATAACCTTTATTGTCAATTTTTTTTTTACTGTGGGCACAAAGGCCCACATCAAAAATTAAATTTATTTGCACGCTCTCAAAGAGAAACACATACATGACACACAGCTAAAACATATAATTATTAT
>CM077920.1:206795627-206825627 GCA_039797435.1 Crotalus adamanteus | reverse complement strand
CTTCTGGGATGAGAAGCGAAAGGTCTTCAAAGAGAAAAAGAAGAAAGTCCAGTGGCCTCCTGAAAAAAGAAGCATCTTTGGGACAACTGAGGACAGAGACGAACCTCCAGGTGGCCTCAACGACTCTCTAAAAAAAATGCAAAAATGACAAGCTGTCTGCGAGGAGTATAAATCCTTCCATTCCCCCAGCATTCAGTCAGAACCTGAAGAAGCTTCTGGGATGGGAAGGAAATGCCTTCAAAGGAAAACAGTCCAGTTGCCTCGTGAAAAAGCTCATTTGGGACAACTGAGGACAGGTGGCCTCAACGACTCTCTCTCTAAAACAGTGTTTCTCAACCTTGACCATTTTAAGGCACGTGGACTTCAACTCCCAGAATCCCACAGCCAGCATTGCTGGCTGTGGGATTCTGGGAGTTGAAGTCCACGTGCCTTAAAATGGTCAAGGTTGAGAAACACTGCTCTAAAAGAAGGCAACTGACCAGCTGTCGGCAAGGAGTATAAATCCTTCCCTTCCCCACCATCCAGGCAGAACCTGAAGAAGCTTCTGGGACGAGAAGAGAAATGTCTTCAAAGGAAAAACAAAGTCCAGTTGCCTCTTGAAAAAAAAAAAAAAAGCACTTTGGGACAACCAGGACCGTGGACCCTGGAGGATCTCCATCGACACTTAACTGCACCGATTCACTGGCTAAAAAGAAAAAAAGTTGAAGAATCAGGTGTGACCCCCTTAGCAACACGAAAGTCTGCTCCAGCTGCCTCGTGTAAAAGCACCTTTGGGACAAACAGGAGCCTGGAGGAGGGATCAATCTCTAAGGATGCCTTCGCTGAAAAAAAAACGTGGCAAGGAAGGTCGTGAAAAAATGGGGCAAAACTTTTATAAATTGGGATTTTAATTTGTTTATATGGTAAAGTTTATTTGCACATTGTTTACTCTGTGTTAAAAGAGAGTTAAAGTGCATTATATTTGTTTACCTACATAGTGGGTTAATGTTAGTTAGATTATGATTATTATATCTGTTACCCTGTATTCAGCTCCGGGAAGTGGGGGAGGGGGGGTGGGTTTGGGGTATATTTTGTAATTTTTGTAAAACTTTTCAATTAAAAAAAAATGGGGCAAAACCCACTGAACATTTTGCTTCGCAAAGGAAAGTTGGGGCTCCGTCGTCGAGGACTGCCCGTAATCCTATTTGCCATATATTTTAAAAGCGCAGATAAAAAAAGTCTGCCAAGCTACTGTCGCTCCCGCTGATGCATTTCCTCCGAGGCGTATTCGCGAGGAAGGAGTCTCCGTCAGCATGACAAATACGAACGGCCTTCCACCGGAACCGGTGTCTAATCTTCAAAACAAAGAGCTCCTACAGCCTTTTCTAGTCTGGTATTCTATTTTATGTAGAGCAGTGGTTCTCAACCTTTTTAATGCCGCAACCCCCCCCCAAACCGGTCATAAGTCGAGGACTACTCCACCGGTCGTAAGTCGAAGACTACCCAACTGGTGCAGCACCGTTTGCAGAATGGGGCGTTTGGCGGGCTCAGCAGGGCAGAGACAGCCTGGACAATTCCTATTGGCTTTGGAAAGCCAATAGAATGAGACTCTATTCAAGAGAGTCTCTTCTATTGGCTTTCAAAAGCCAATAGAATAAAAGGGAGTAGCACAGCTAAGGAAAAGGGGGGAAAAATGGCGGACTGCGTTGTTTGGCGACCCCCGTGAAATGGTCGTTCGACCCCAAATGGGGTCCCGACCCACAGGTTGAGAACCGCTGCTTTAGACCCACTTAAGATACACAAATACAGACACACACAATCCGAAAAGTGGTGCAGGTAGCATCTCCTTCTACCCCCCAAGGAGGGTTAAAAAAAAGCATGTTCCAAGCGGCAAGTTCACGTTTGATCCAGTGATGCAAATGCAGTACACTTTCTATGTCACCTTTGGTGAGGTGGATAGCATAGCAGTTTGATTAAAAAAATAAGTGAAATAAATGTACACTTAAAGCACAAGGAAGGCACCCACCCACCAGAGCGAGGCCATTGCTGTTTCCAACTACTTAAAAAGAGAAATAGTAACAAGCCAAGGCCTCAGACAGACGGACTTGTGGGGTCAGGGGTTCCTTACCTGAACAAAGTTGCTCTATCTTGGTGAATGTTAGTTGTAACGACTCGTTGATCCAGGCTAGCATGTCATGTCGGCTTAAGTTGTCACTCGTCACGGAGGTGGAATACACGTTTACGGCCATTTTCTAAGAGAAAATCGAGGGAGAAAAGAGACGGGTTTTTACGCCGAGTTGGCAGAATTTATGTCCTTCACGTGAACCCGGCACCGAGTTCAAGTCTGCACGGTCCGATCTGTTCCGAGACATCATCTGAACCACCATCTATTTAGGGCAGATGTGCCCAACCTTTTGGGCCCCGGGGGCCGGTTCCTTGGAATGAGTTTTTTCCATGGACCCGAGTGTGCGTGGTTTCGTGGCCTGCCTGCCTGCCTCCCGTGGAGGGGGCTTTGCTTGTTTGCGCGGACCGGGACCAGTCCATGGATTGGGGGTTGGGGACCCCTGAACTAGGGCACTCCTTAAGTACCGGAGAGAGTGTAGCTCACTGTTTCTCAACCTTGACAATTTTAAGGCATGTGGACTTCAACTCCCAGAATTCCACAGCCAGCATTGCTGGCTGTGGAATTCTGGGAGTTGAAGTCCACATGCCTTAAAATTGTCAAGGTTGAGAAACACTGGTGTAGCTGAAGTGTTTTTCAACTATGGCAACTTTTAAGATGGGTGGACTTCAATTCTCAATTCCCAGGATTACCCCGCCAGCATTCATACAGCTAAAGCGTTGACTCTATTCTACAAATACTCTCTCTTACACACACACACACACACACACACACACACACACACACACACACACACTCACACACACTACCAGGGGCCTTTAAACCTGGCCCTTTGATGTCTTGTGGATTTCAACTCCCAGAATTCCCCAGCCAGTTTTGCTGTGCTGGCTGGGGAATTCTGGGAGTTGAAGTCCACCCCTCTTCCAGTGGACAAGGCTGAGAAATGTTGCATATGGCTAAACCAGGGGTCTTCAAACTTGGCCCTTTGATGACTGGTGGACTTGGCTGAGGAATTCTGGGAGTTGAAGTCCACCAGTCATCAAAGGGCCAAGTTTGAAGACCCCTGCCTTATACCTACTATTGCAAGTATAATGGCCTACCAGAAAAGATGGAGGAAAACAGACTCACTGACAGCCAACTGACCTAACTTTTCTGTTATGCAAGGAGATTTCGCTCCCTTGCGTAGAAACTGTTCCTCACCCAGAGCTGCTTTCGCACAAAAAAAGGAACTGACAAATAGAGCCAAGATTTAACACCGTTAGACTCAAAGGACTAGGAAATTAGTTAAGGGGGAGGGAAAAAGGAAGTTAATTGGGGTCAGATTGAAGGTAATCAACTCGACTTACAACTCGACTTAGTGACCGTTCAGTTACAACAGCACTGGAAAAAAAGCATCTTACGACCATTTTTCACTTAGGACCACCGCAGCATCTCCACAGTCACGCGATCCGATTTCTGACGCTGGGCCACGGACTCGTATTTACGACGGTCACAGTGGCCCGGGGTCACGTGATCGCTTTTTCTGACAAAAGCAAAATCAATGGGAGGAGCCTGGTTCACTTAACAACTGTATTCCTCGCTTAACAGCTGCAGGGATGCACTGAACTGGGGCAAGGAAGGTAGTAAAAGGGCTCAAGAACTCACTTAATAAACGTCTCGCTTAATGAGAGAAATTTTGGGCTCGGTTCTGGTCGTAAGTTGAAGACGATGGGCATAGGATGAAAGCTTGGGTTTTAAGAAGCGAGGCTTCCACAGAACAGAGGGGATCACCATCAAAATGGAGGGAGCAGGAGTAGGAGGGGAGGAGAGAAAGAGGAGGGAAGTAGGGAAGGTTTTAGAGAGGGTGGACGCGGCCTGGGGGGAATGGGCAGGCGGGTACCAATGGTTATTAATTTATTTTATTCCAAAATTGTATTTTGTATGATGCACAAATGGAAAAAAATAAATAAAAACTTTTAATAAAAAAAAATGGAGGGAGCAAAGATGGCTGAGGACAGAGATTAAGGAGCATATTTGAAGCTCAGGGTTGAAATGAAGCTTCCTTTTTGCTCTCCTGCAGACCTTTCAAGACCAAACTAGGTAAGATCATCAGTGCCACTGGAGTAGGGAGTGGGGTTTGCTCTCGTTTTTACAAATGCAAGAAAACCAGCAAGCTCAGAGAGCACCAAGGAACCCACAGGCCACCTCCAACCTCCACTCCCTTCTAGCAAGCACTGATGTTACCTAGCTAGGTAACGAAACGTCTGCGAGAAAACAAGCAAGCTCAAGGACCCCCCTCACAGTTAAGAGATTACTGGAGACAGAAGCCAGAGGAGGAAATAATTTCAGCATCAACCACTGCAGCAGGGGTGTCAAACTGCCGGCCCGCTGGCCGGATGCGTCACGCCGAAACCGTGCCCACCCCATGGCCAGCAATGGGGAAAAAAGTCACGATACGTCACGTGACATTGCGAGTATGACATCCTTGCCGTACAGGGAGCAGCAGCTCAAGATATTGTCATCAGAATGGAGGGGAGGGGCAGACTACCTACGGAACTACTACATCAGCCTATCCCACCCAGTCAGGGAGGGAGGGTGGGCACACTGCAGACCCCATCAGTTGAAGATCTCCAACTGGCAGGGTCCAGAAAGAGAGCAACATATGGCTGGGAAAGTTGGACCCTAAGAAAAGCTGAGCGTCAAAGAGTGGAGGCCTTTGAACTCTGGTGCTGGAGAAGACTCCTGCGAGTCCCCTGGACTGCAAGGCGATCCAACCGGTCAGTCCTGGAGGAGATCAACCCCAACTGCTCTTTAGAAGGCCGGATCCTGAAGTTGAAACTCAAGTCCTTTGGCCACCTAATGAGAAGGAAGGACTCCCTGGAAAAGGGCCTGATGCTGGGAAAGATGGAGGGCAAGAGAAGAAGGGGACGACAGAGAAGGAGGTGGCTGGATGGAGTCCCTGAAGCAGCAGGCGTGAGCTTCAATGGACTCCAGAAGATGGTAGAGGACAGGAAGGCCTGGAGGAACGTGGTCCATGGGGTCGCGATGGGCCGGACACGACTTCGCAACTAACAATCACAAGAAAGAGGCTTCTCTGCTGTTGAGCAACATCACCTCACTCTCCCCAGAGGTGAGGCAGCCAGAATTCTCCTGGCCTTCTGGGAAGGTGTGAAAACTCTGTGCAAGGGAGGCTCAAAGGAGCACACAGCCAGGGACTGATTAACGTCCTGAAATGCCCTTCAAATTTTAATTCGCTTGAACAGTGTGGCTTATCATCCTTGCCTCTACTTTTTTTAAAATATGTTTTTGTATCTTAATACTCTGTCCTACGCTGTACACAGGGGAGAAGAGCGGTTCAGAGGCGAAAAATAATAATAAAAAAAGAAAGGCTTTAGCACAGTGTTTTCCAAACTCAGCAACCTGAAGATGGTGGGCTCCAATTTGGTGGCAACAGAATAACAAGAGTTGGAAGGGACCTCAAAGGTCTTCCAGTCCAACCTCCCCCCCCCCTCCAAAATGGGAATTCTGGATGTCGAAGTCGAGACATTTTCAAGTTGCTGAATTTGAAGAAAAAAAAACAAAAAACCTTGCTTTAGCACAGTGGTTCTCCACCTGTGGGTCAGGACCCCATTTGGGGTCGAACGACCATTTCACGGGGGTCGCCAAACAACGCAGTCCGCCATTTTTTCCCCCCTTTTCCTTAGCTGTGCTCCTCCCTTTTATTCTATTGGCTTTTGAAAGGCAATAGAATAGACTCTCTTGAATAGAGTCTCATTCTATTGGCTTTCAAAAGCCAATCGGAATTGTCCAGGCTGTCTCTGCCCTGCTGAGCCCGCCAAAAGCCCCATTCTGCAAACGGTGCTGCACCAATTGAGTAGTCCTCGACTTACGACCGGTTGAGTAGTCCTCGATTTACGACCGGTTGGGGGTTGTGGCATTAAAAAGGTTGAGAACTGCTTTAGCAGAAGAGGATGGAAAAAGAGGATTTGAAGGATTCCCATTCTTGTAACTGGAGCAGTTTTACGAGGCCTGTTATGAAGTCTAAGGAAACCCTTTTCTTATTCCTAAAGTCGCCCCAAACAATGAGATGGGCAATAAATTAAATTTTATTATAAATAATAACAGATGAATGAAAGCCCTGGCAATTATATGAGAAGGGGGGTATACAACTATCCGGTTCTTCAAATGCTGCCGAATTACAGCCCCCTCCCAGCAGCCAGTCCACATTGAGAAAAAAAATGGAATCCCAAAAACAGTCAGGGAGAGCCAGTTTTCTTTGCTTCTGAAATAAAACAGCATTTCTTCCACTTAGGGCAGATGGGCAGTGTAGAAATTTAACAAATAAAGATTAAATAAACAAGATATAATAAATATGAAAGATTAAAAAATAAATTCTAAATACAAGCTGAGTTTGGGCTGGGGGGAGAGAGGGGGCTGGAAAAGAGAGAACTCTGCATTGTCATTGAAAGGCTGGGTGGAAATTTAAGAATTAAAACCAAATAAAACAAAACAGTCTGAAGAAAAAGGCAGCCCCCTCCGGCAGAAAGGAATCTGCACATGGAAATTTAAAAATAAAACGAATCAAATAAAGCAGTCGAGGGGGGGGGGAGAGAAAAGGCAGCCCCCCCACCACCCCCCAGAGAGGACTCTGCACAGGCCTGGAGCAAATGAATGAAAAGCAGGGTGGAAATCTACGGATAAAACAAAATAAAACAATCAGAAGGGGGGGAAGCACCCCACCCCACCCCCAAAGCAGGGAGAACTCTGCACATGCCTGGAGCAACTCTCTGAAAGGCAGAGTGGAAATTTTAAAATAAAGCAAATCAAATAAAGCAGTCTGGGGGGGGGGGGAAGGCAGCTCATGCCTCTGCACATGCTCCAAGGAAGTCAGTGATAAGGCAGAGCGAACATTTAATTAACATAAATGAGACCCTCTGAAGCAATCAAAGCAACCCCCACTCCACCCCTCCCCCTTTCCAGGGCAGCCTGGAAAAGAACCTCTTCCCCCCCCCCCCCGGCAAAGGGGCTTTCGGTTGCCCTCCCCCCACAAGGACCCATGAAAAGAGCTTTGGGGCAGGGAAGCCCCCCACCCAAAAGAGGGCTGGGACAACAGGGCCTGGGGGGGCGCGGCCCACTCTTTCCAGCCCCCCCCCCAAGCATCCAAAGGGTGGAGATGTGGGGGAGGGGGAGGCCTCCTCATGGGGCAACATGCAGCCCCCCCACCCATAAGGGGGGGGGTCAGCCAGCTTGGGAGGGAGGGCTACATTTGCAGAACTCAGCCAAGCCCCTTCCCCACATTGGGAGGCTGGAATGGGGCGGTGCATGGGGGGGGGGGTACGGGTGGCGGCCCCCCCCCATTCTTTCTGCCCCCCCCCAGGCCCACCCAAGGGAGCAAACCAGGTTAGGCCTGGGAAGCCAGGCCGGGTAGGCCCACGACCACCACCACCCCCAATGACCCCCCCAACTCCAATGACCCCCCCCCACACGAGACGAAGCGGGGAAGGGCCGAGCGAGGCGCCTCCGCCTCCGGGTTGGGACCTCCCGCCTCGCCTCGCCGGCCCGCCTCGCCTCCCGCGCGCCTCCCGTTACCTCAGCGGCTCGCCGTTCCGCCCGGCCCCCGCCCGCCTCGCCCGGGATCTGACGTCACGCGCAGGCCGGCAGGCGCGCTGACGTCACCCGCCGAAAGCGGAAGGGGGAACGAAGCGGCGCGCGGCGCGGACACGCCCCCCTCCCTCGGGCGGGGGCAGGTGGCTGACAGGCAGGGGGCGGGGCTGGGCCCGCGCCGTTGCTAAGAGCGCGCCTCGCCCGGGGATCGCGGCTAAAGGCGACGGGGGGGCGTGGCTGGTGCGGAGGCCACGCCCTCGCTGTGGAAGGCGGGGGCTTCCGCTTCTCCGGTCAGCCGATGAGTCAGCAGAGCGGCTTTCGAGGCCTGGTTGGGCGGTTCCTCGGCCTTAGTAGCTTGAATTGAATGCAGGCTTCGACTCTTATTTCATTGAATAAAGTGTTAACTGTTATTGTTATCGATATTATGATCGGCACTGGCCGCACCTCAGACCATGCTTTCCACACCTCAGCCCTTTGGCCGGAAGAGGCCGGGCAACGCTTGATCAGCCCTTGTTCCTATTGGCGGGGCTTGCACGGGTGGGCGTGGCCTGGACTTAGCAGCCAATCGGGGTTTAGGAGGTTTGCCCGACCGTGGCAGGGAGTTCTGTGCTAGAGAGACTTGCCTTCCCAGGCGCTCTTTCCCTCCGGCTCTGTTTCTTGGAGGAGGAGAAGGCAGAGAAGGCCATTGACTACAAGGGCGCTTTTAAATATTCTTGGCAAGAAGCTTCAATCTGGGCATTAAATCCAAATCCCTTGGATTATTTGCCCTTAGTTATCCTTCTGCAACATATTAAACTCTTTAGCCATGGGGTGAAAATAAACCCCACAGTTTAAACCAAACCAACATTGCATAAATTGGCAGAAAGTAATTTTGCTTGCTGTCCATTCATCATCCAAGGAGAAATTGCCTTCATTTTGAACTTCTCTTAAGATCATTTTAGCTGGGCACAATTCCTTGAGCAAACGCGGCTTTTTTGTGTTCACAAGGTATAGTTTAGTAACAGGTGTGAACTAAGTCATGTGGGTTTGCTCATCAAACCACGATCTGAGAACTCGGGGATCCCTTTGCAATGGATTGAAAATGGCTCTGAACATCACACAAGCTGCTGAAACGAACTGTATGGTTTTTATAACGCTACATCGATATTTTTCAACCAGGGCGGCTTTTTTTTTTATTGAAAATTTTTAAAAGTTTTTACAAATAACAACACAAAAAAACAAAACAAAACAACCCTCACCCAACCCCTCCCCAACCACCCCCTCCATCCCCACCCCCCAAGCTTCCCAGAACTGAATATAGGCTTAATTAAAATTTTAAGAAAACTAAACAAATTTTAACAATTTATAAAATAATTAATAATAGGATATATATAACGTAGACATTAAAAAAAATATATTTAAAAAGAAAGAGAAAAAAAAGAAAAGTAAAAATGAAAAAGAAATAAAAAAGAAGAAAGAAGAAAAAAAGAAAAAAAGAAAAAAAAGAGAAAACAATCTATAAAATATCAAAAATTACGTACAAGTTACAAAAAAGCTAAATAATATTTTTTTAAATCCAATTTATATTGTATAAGACTTATCCATTTTTCCCATACAGCAAAAAACTTCTCTTGCGATTGCTCCTTTAAAAAAGCCGAAATCTTTGCCATTTCTGCCAAATAAGAAACTTTTAAAAACCACTCTTGCAAAGTAGGCAAAGATTCTTTCTTCCAATATTGCCCTACTAACAGCCTTGCGGCTGTAATCAAATTTAACATTAAAATAACCTCCTTAGCATCACAATCAGTAACAATACCTAACAAAAATAACTGCAGAGTGAATTTTACCCTCCTTCTAAAAATTCTTTGAATATTCCACCATATCTTAATCCAGAAAGCTTTTATGTTTTTACACGTCCACCAAGAATGATAATACCAGGGCGGCTTTAAAGATGTGTGGACTTCAACTCCCAGAATTCCCCATGCAGCTCTGCTGGCTGGGGGATGCTGGGAGTTGAAGTCCACACATCTTAAAGCTGCTCGTGTTGTAAAATATTGCACTAGATTAGGGTTCTTCAAACTTGGCCCTTTGATGACTTGTGGACTTCAACTCCCAGAATTCCTCAGCCAAGCACACGTGCCTGGCTGAGGAATTCTGGGAGTTGATGTCCACAAGTTATAAAAGGGCCAAGTTTGAAGACCCCCTGCACTACATAGACTTAAGTAAACAGGCCAGCAGGCTGCATCTCACAAAGCCACAACCTTAATCCAAATGACACTAACCAAGCTTAGCGATGGGCTGTCTGCTAAAACAATGCAAGATGGTGGCATACATTTGAAAGAAAACCAGGATGCCTATAATTGCGGCAAGAAAAACTGTCCACAGAGAATATGCAGTATAACATTTGTAGCGATTCTAGGTGGTTAGAGGACTGATATCAGTAACAAAGAATTAAGACAATCTGCAAAGCTCGGCTAGAAGTTAGAAATAGGGATGGCCTGAAGCAAACAGAATGTATATTAGATCATTATTGGAGCATTCATTAGCCAAGGTTTAGGAACAGGGACGACTAGAGACCAGTAGGACAATTGTTAGATCATTATTAAAGTGTTTATTGGATGATATTTCTTATATATCCCCCACCTTGTCCCACGGTCTTCTGCTTTAGTGAAATTGTATAAAGCTCTTTTAACCCTTTGTTCTGGGTCCTGGCATTTTGCTGACTTGGACCCCTTTAGCTGAAGCGCTTCAATAAAAGGGAATAAAACCTGCAGCTTCTGTCTGGTGTTCTTCCATTGGCTTCCACACCAGGCTCAGACCCAATCTGGGGACAACAATCTTATTCAAAATGCAGCTGCAAGGCTTTGATCTGTGCTGCTTTAGCACGTGGTGTGAATGCAGCCAAAATCCCACACCAAACTGGGCAGTCCCCCCAAGTTCTGGAACAGAGATAGGAAATGGATGGAGACACCAGTTAACTCTCGTGCAATACAGGTTGTTCAAGGAGACACATCTTTTGAAGAGGAAGAATCAAATAATGGCAGAATTATTTATTTACACTCTGTGCTGCCTCTCGTGAGTCCCTTCTCTTCACTTTTAAGGGTGTGCTTAATAATAAACTTGGAAGGGACCTTGGAGGTCATCTAGTCCAACTCCCTGCTCAGGCAGGAAACCCTATACCATTTCAAAGGGCTGTCCAAACTCTTCTTAAAGACTTCCAGTGTTGGAGCATTCACCGCTTCTGGAGGCAGGTTGTTCCACTGGTTAATTATTCTCACTGTCAGGAAATTTCTTCTTAGTTCTAGGTTGCTTCTCTCCTTGATTAGTTTCCTCCCATTGCTTCTTGTCCTGCCTTCAGGTGCTTTGGAAAATAGCTTGACTCCCTCTTCTTTGGGGCAGCCCCTGAGATACTGGAACACTGCTATCATGTCACCCCTAGTTATTCTCTTCATTAAACTAGACATCCCCAATTCCAGCAACCATTCCTTCTGTTTTAGCCTCCAGTCCCCTAATCATCATTGTTGCTCTTCTCTGCACTCTTTCTAGAGTCTCAACATCTTTTTTACATTTTGTGGAAAGTGTATTTTTGAGATTGGATCTTTTTTACATCGTGGTGACCAAAACTGGATGCAGGATTCCAAGTGTGGCCTTACCAAGGCCTTGTAAAGTGATATCAACACTTCACGTTATCTTGATTCTATCCCTGTTAATGCAGCCTAGCACTGTGTTGGCTTTTTTGGCAGCTGCAGCACACAGCTGGCTCCTATTTAAGGGATTGTCCACTAGGACTCCCAGATCCCTCTCACAGTTGCTACTATTGGCAAGTTACCTTGACTGACATTTATTCTATCAATCTCCTTTTACCACTCTGTTCCCTTGGTGTCTCTAAAGCAAGGGTCCCCAATCTCGGGACTGTGGATCAGCACCGGACTGTGGCCTGTTAGGAACTGGGCCACACATCTGGAGGTGAGTGGCGAACAAGCAAACCCTATTGTAAACTGTGTGTGGGGGGGATCTAGGTTGCACACTCTTCTCCCTCACCGGTTCTTGGAAAAATTGTCTTCCCTCAAACCAGTCTCTGGTGCCAAAAAAGATGCATGGCTGGTTGAGAAATTCTGGGATAGTAGCTCATCCTTGCCTTAAGGCAGGGGTCTTCAAACCTGGCCCTTTTATGACTTGTGGACTTCAACTCCCAGAATTCCTCACCCAGGCATGCTGGCTGAAGAATTCTGGGAGTTGAAGTCCACAAGTCATAAAAGGGCCAGGTTTGAAGATCCCTGCCCTAAGGCAGTGTTTCCCAAACTTGACAATTTTAAGGCATGAGGACTTCAACTCCCAGAATTCCACAGCCAGCTGGCTGTGGAATTCTGGGAGTTGAAGTCCACATGCCTTAAAATTGTCAAGTTTGGGAAACACTGCCCTAAGGCTTTACCTCATCTACAGAAATGGATGCAACACCCATCCTCTGAGTCTTCCAGGCCACTTACAACCCCCCCCCAATAAAAACAACAGGGCCATTATAGAAGAACACTGACTTTAATTAAACTGTGATATAAAATGTTTAAGGCAAACTTTGGTCAAAACCGTTTCTTTTTGTTTCCTTAGCACTAAGAACACAAAACAATAAAATGGGTTCCCCCCCCCATCCTCACTAAGGCTCAGTTACAGCCGTCCATTTTGAGATTGAGCATCAGTCTCATGAAGCTCTTTTAAAAATAAGAGAGAGAAAAAAAAGTATTAAAGTTTTATTTAAAAAAAATTATAAAAGCACACACCATTTTGACATTAGAAAAGTATAAAATAATAGCACCAATGTTTTTGAACATCTTGGGAATGGCATTTCTGAAACATTCTCTTAAAAATGCCATAAAAAGGTGGTTCTATTAGAGCAGGGGCCTTCCAACTTGGCCCTTTTATGAGTTGTGGACTTCAACTCCCAGAATCCCTCAGCCAGCTGGCTGAGAAATTATGGGAGTTGAAGTCTACCAGTCATAAAATGGTCAAATTGGAAGATCCCTGTATTATGGCTACTTTCAAGAAGCAAGATCTCTTACATTTATTTTTAATATTTTCTTAAGCCAGAAGGGATCAAATAGAAATCTTGCTGGATGAAAGATGAAAGATTTGCTACACTCTTAAAAGGGGGTGAAGGAAGAGAGACAAAAAGGCACATAAAATGGCTGCCTACCAGCACCCACATTTTCACCCCAATCCCCTGAACCTCCCTCCCCAAGTAGGGGAGGGGGGAAGTACGGGCTGCAGAGAATTCCCCATTGACCCCATTAAGGCCGGGGTCTTCAAAACCCGGCCCTTTAATGACTTGCGGACTTGCAACTCCCAGAATTCCTCAACCGGAGGAATTCTGGGAGTTGAAGTCCGCAAGCCATCAAAGGGCCAAGTTGGAAGACCCCTGGCTTAAAAGGCATGCAAACTTCTTTCGAGGGACCACGGATTCAGTTAACAAAAGTCAAACCAGCAAACACACCTAACCTATAACACAGTCACAACTGTCCCACACCCAGGGGTATCAGCAACAGCCCTGGCGCATGGATGCGCAACAACTTACACGCGCCACCCAATTCGGGCAGGGCTTTGAGTGGCTCAGGACACGTGACGGGCATCTTGCCAAGGGATCTCTGCTTTCTGCCCTAAATGACTGGCATTCGGTTTTGTGGGGTGCTTCCTTATCCCTGAGAGTTGACATTCCAAGTGGAGTAGGATCCATTGGGGTGCCAACGTCTCCGGAATTGCAGCAGGCCTATTTTAACCGGCAGCAAAAGAGGTGGGCAGAGAGGCAGGCTACAGCTTGGGCACATTTTGCACGTTGATAATGTCAGATAAATGTGAAGCGGCAACCTCAAATACTGACAAGGAAAAAGGGAGGCCGCAAACAGCTCCCCCCATTTGCCCGCAGGGAAACACATCAAATCGGAACTGTGATGGCTCTCGACAACTGTCCATCTTCCTCTGTGGCTGACTTAAGCAACTTTGCTGACAGATTTGACCGTCTGCAATGCCAAGTGTGTTTCCCGCGGGAGTCCGGCAATCCTGACACCCAAGCCGAGTCTCCTACTCTATCTTTGATGGAAAGTTGGAATTTGGTTCAAGAACAACACGGGCACCCCTGGTTTCTGCCCATGTGTAGAAAGAGGGTTTGCTTCTCTGTGTTTTGGACAGACATCCTGGTTGCAGAGAATGAAACTATGTCTCCTGCACCGATTGACGTGGTTTGGTTCATAAAGACACCAGGAAGCCCCGAGTAGGGCATGGACGGACTCAGTGCAAACGTGCAAACATCGGTGTTCAGGATTGTGGCAACGGGTAGAAACTAGCAAGCAGAAAGACCCAATTAAACCCCTTTATCCCCCAGGTGGCGGCATCCATTCTACCCAACTCTTATCCTAATGAAATCAAGGTTTGAAGGACGGGCAGTCAAGGAAAACAATCAAGCATCAGGATGGAAATAGCAGCATCGGTGAGGATCGAAGTTCACTGGGGTCCCAACAAGGCAACGAAGCGAACAGGCTGGAGAATCTGATAGCAGCTTTCAACTCTTTCTTTCTTTCTGCAAAGGGGTTGGATTCTTCGCAGAAAGCTGCAGATTTGTCTTTTGGGGTGATGCAGTGGGTTTTTTCCTGCCTGTTGGGAATTTCCTTGCCTCTGAAGGGACCACGGTCATGCAAATGTTCTTGCACAGCTCTTTAAAAAGAAAAAAAGGAAAGAAATACCCAGCAAAAAAAATTGAAACGGGTTGAAGGAGATGTGTCCTTGGCAGTAAAAATGCCCCAAATGCATTTTTGTCTGCATTAAAGGCATCGTGTAATTTTAAAAATGAAGGAGATGTACGGAATATGTTTGGGATGTTTTTTTGTTTTTGCTCCATGTAGTAGGATTATCGCCCGGCTTGCATCCAGCCCAAATTCCTCTCTAGGAATTTTCACAGCGTCCCAAAAAAGGGTTGTAAAAGTCTCTCTCCCTACCCCTTATTCCCACGTTTTACACTGTTTAAAAAAAAAAAGAAAGAAAAAACAGTTGAAAAAGAAAAAAAAGAAAGAAATTTTCCCGTTTTGTTTTTCCAGTGTGAACAGCGGGAGAAACACAAGTCAAAAGTTGGCTCATTGCTACAGGTGGGTGTCTCTGGGATCGGATCCGGCGGTATTCCTATTTCAAGTTTTACTCTTCTTCTGTCGGAAAACTGCTCTTCGTTCCAGCGGCCTCAGTTTCCCGTCCGCACAAGACGAGGGAGGAAGGCTACCTCTGCAGCTCCCCTCCCAAAAAATTCTGGTTGGTGGGTTGGTCGGTTTGTTTTGGCACGACAGGAACTCAAAAAGATCTCTCGCGCTTAGAAGAAAAGTTGTGGATTTTTCTGCAAGGAGGAGGGTCTCCTTTACGGGGGGTCGAGGGTGGGCTCAGCTCTCCCCTTTCCCGCCCGGGAGACCCGCAGGATTCCTGCAGCCTAATCGCAGGCAAAATAATCTTTCAGGGGTGCAAACAGGTGACGGATGACGGGGACACTCCACGACCGTCCGAGCAGCTTCTGACGTGCCAGGCGGCCCATGTTGGACACATCGGTATAATGGAGTGGGAAGCCGAAGATCCTGGTGGAAGTAAAGACCATTAGCAACCCCTCTCTCCCGGATCTGTAAGGTGTTAGGACCCCTCCACACACACCCTAAAGAAGATGATCAGGGAACTGGAGGCTAAAACATATAAGGAATGGTTACTGGAATTGGGTATGTCCAGTTTAATGAGGACAGGAAGACCTGGAGGAACGTTGTCCATGGGGTCGCGATGGGTCGGACACGACTTCGCAATTAACAACAACAACAAATTTAATGAAGAGAAGGACGAGGGGGGACATGATAGCAGCCTTCCAATATCTCAGGGGCTGCCCCAAAGAAGAGGGAGTCAGGCTATTCTCCAAGGCGCCTGAAGGCTGGACAAGAAGCAACGGGTGGAAACTAATCAAGGAGAGAAACAACCTAGAACTAAGGAGAAACTTCCTGACAGTGAGAACAATTAACCAGTGGAACAACCTGCCTCCAGAAGCAGTGAATGCTCCAACACTGGGAGTCTTTAAGAAGAGACTGGACAGTCATTTGTCCAAAATGGTATAGGGTTTCCTGCCTGAGCAGGGGGTTGGACTAGAGTTGAAGGGAACTTGGAGGTCTTCTAGTCCAACCTCCCTTAGGCAGGAAACCCTGTAACACTTCAGACAAATGGCTGTCCAGTCTCTTCTAAAAACTTCCCGTGTTGGAGCATTTACAGCTTCTGGAGGCAGGTAGTTCCACTGGTTCATTGTTCTCACTGTCAGGAAGTTTCTCCTTAATTCCAGGTTGCTTCTTTCCTTGATGAGTTTCTATCCGTTGCTTCTTGTCCTGCCTTCAGGCTCTTTGGAGAATAGCTTGACTGCCTCTTCTTTGGGGCAGCCCCTGAGACACTGGAAGGCTGCTACCTGTCCCCCCTCGTCCTTCTCTTCGTTAAACTAGACATACCCAATTCCAGCAACCGTTCCTTATATGTTTTAGCCTCCAGTCCCCTAATCATCTTTGTTGCTCTTCTCTGCACTCTTTCTACAGTCTCAGCATCTTTTTTACATCGTGGTGACCAAAACTGGATGCTGTATTCCAAGTGTGGCCTTACCAAGGCCTTGCAAAGTGGTATCAACACTTCACGTGATCTTGATTCTCTCCCTCTGTTACTGCAGCCTAGCACTGTGTTGGCTTTTTTGGCAGCTGCAGCACAGAGGGAGGCGCCAGCTGCAGAGAGAGGTGGCAGGGGAGACTTGCACCCACAAGTCAGGGTGCAAACCACGGGAGAGTTGGTGGAGGAGAAGGAGGCAGTGGGGATCAGGGGGCACAGCCTTTTCCCCCACACTCCCTCCGGGCTCCAAAATAGCAGAGGGGGACTTGGTAAGGCCCATCTTGAGTAGCATGGCCATCCAGCTCGGGAGGGGAGTGAAAGGGAAGAGGCGGGCACGCAGTTGATGTGATCGAAACCGCCACGTCTTCTTGTCATCTTTGGACTTTGGGGGAGGGTTTTTTTTTTTAATTCCCCCACCTGGAAGGAACTTGAACGAAAATCAGAACTGTGTTCTGGAAAACACAGATTTATCCTAACCGGTTTGCCGAACTCAAGAGAAAATTCGATATCGGTTCTGCCAAACCAGTACAAACCGGCAGAATCCCACCGCTGGGCGTCTCCCATCAATACTGACAGGGCCACCCACAGAATATAAATAGAGAGTAAGTGCTACTCCGTTCCAGCACTGATGAGGTTCCCTAGTTGGGTCATGAAAAGTCTGCAAGAAAACCACCCAGTTCAGAGAGCACCATTCTTTCTTTCTCTTTCTCTTCTTCCTCCTCCTCCTCTTCCACTCTGCAAACCCTCCTCCCTTCTAGCACTGATGAGGTTACCTAGCTGGGTCGTGAAACGTCTGCAAGAAAGCCACCCAGCTCAGAGAGCAGCAAGGAACCCATAGTTCTTCTCCTCCTCCTCCTCCTCTCACAAACCCCACTCCCTTCTAGCATTGATGATGCTACCTAGTTGGGTCATGAAATGTCTGCAAGAAAACAACCAAGCTCAGAGAGCATCAAGAACCCCACAGTCCTCCTCCATCTCCTATCTAGAAGTGATGATGTGCCCTAATTGGGTCATGAAATGTCTGCAAGAAAGCAAGCAAGCTCAGAGAGCACCAAGGACCCCACGGTCCTCCTCATCCTCTCCACAAACACCCCTCCCTTCTAGCACTGATGATGGTTCCCTAGTTGGGTAATGAAACGGCTGCAAGAAAACAACCAAGCTCAGAGAGCATCAGGGACCCCACAGTCCTCCTCCTCCTCCTCCATCTCCTTTCTAGAACTGATAATGTGCCCTAGTTGGGTCATGAAATGTCTGCAAGAAAGCCACCCAGCTCAGAGAACAGCAAGGAACCCATAGTTCTCCTCCTCCTCCTCCTCCTCCTCCTCCTCCTCCTCCTCCTCCTCCTCCTCCTCCTCCTCCTCCTCCTCTCCACAAACCCCCCTTCCTTCCAGCACTGATGATGTGCCCTAGTTGGGTCACGAAACATCTGCAAGAAAGCCACCCAGCTCAGAGACCACCAAGGGCCCCAGAGTTTTACGTCTGTGTTAAACTCCAAGGCCACCCCTCCTTTTTGCCATTTCATACTGGGAAATGAGAGTATTACTCACAGAGAGAGATGCCTTACCCTCTGCAGGCTGTAAAACAACACCAAGAAATTGCCAAGGAAATTCTCAAAACATCTCAAGAACATGACAGAGGGAACAACAGCAGAAGGATGTTTTGCAAGGCGACAAAAGGATCGGACAATTGCAAAGTGGGTCTCTTGAAACCAGGCATCCCCAAATATGTTGGAAGAGAAGCAGGACACACACGCCGTTCCAGTGAGCAGGACAACACCCAGGCCTGCCTGGAAACTTACGAACACCAACTAATCTGAGCAATTTGGGGGGGGGGAACTCAGCTTGTAGAACAAGGGTCTTCAAACTTGACCACTTTAAGACTTGTGGACTTCAACTCCCAGAATTCCTCAGCCAGCCCTGAGGGCTGGCTGAGGAATTCTGGGAGTTGAAGTCCACAAGTCTTAAAGTGGCCAAGTTTGAAGACCCCGGTTGTGGAATAAATGCAGAACAATTCATCCATCCTCTTTGCCAAGGACAAGGCAGAAGCGTAAGGACCACCCTCGGCTTACGACCAAAACTGAGCCTGCCAAGTCGTGAACATCATAAAACAGGTCATCATGGGACCATGCCTGATTTTGCAACTATTTTGGCAGGGGTTGTTGTGAATGCAAGTCATCCAACAAACATTGCTGTTGTTAAGCAGACTCTGGCTGGGGGATTCTGGGAGTTGAAGTCCACCCATCTTAAAGTGTCCAAGGTTGAGAAACACTGGTCTAACTAGGCCTGCCGTAGTTCCCCCATGTTGGCTCAGGAATTCTGGGAGTTGAAGTCCACAAGTCATAAAAGAGCCAAGGTTGCCTACCCCTGGCCTAGATTCCTCCACGGGGGAGCCGTTCCAGCACTGTCTGCTTTTCCCACCGCTTCCTTCCCCTCCCCTCCCCTCACCTTTCCAATTCTGTGCACCACAGATCGTCGTCCTTTCCATTCATGGAGACGGGGAGCATCTTGGCCTTTCCCTGCCGAATGGAGTTGGACTTGGTGGTGATGGTCCGGATCTTCTTCATCTGCAGAAGAGAAGCAGAGAGGAGAAAGAAGGAGGAGAAAAAAAAACAGCCGCTTGCAGAACGATTGGGGTGCCAAGACGTTGGCCCAGGGAGCACTCCTCATTTCTTTCTCTTTATTAAAAGTTTTATTAGTTTCACCCAGGGGTAGGCAGCCTTGGCCCCCTCATGACTCGTGGACTCCAACTCCCAGAATTCCTGAGCCAGCATGGGGGAATATGGCCCCCTCATGACTGGTGGACTTCAACTCCCAGAATTCCTGAGCCAGCATGGGGGAACTATGGCCGCCTCATGACTCGTGGACTTCAACTCCCAGAATTCCTGAGCCAGCATGGGGGAACTATGGCCCCCTCATGACTGGTGGACTTCAACTCCCAGAATTCCTGAGCCAGCATGGGGGAACTATGGCCCCCTCATGACTGGTGGACTTCAACTCCCAGAATTCCTGAGCCAGCATGGGGGAACTCTGGCCCCCTCATGACTCGTGGACTTCAACTCCCAGAATTCCTGAGCCAGCGTGGCTCAGTTTGGGGCTGAGCAAAGCCAGATTTGGCATTCACAACATCAGGATAACAACAACAACAATCACAGAGTGGGAAGGGACCTTGTAGGTCATCTAGCCCAACCCCGCACCCAAGCAGAAGACCCTGCACCCTTCCTGACGGACGGCAGTCCAGTTTCTTCTTGAAAGTTTCAGGGATGAAACCAGCATGCACAGAGGAGAGCTGTTCTACAACATCCTTTATGCCAGACGAGAAAAACTGGGGACATCGTGATTACCTTCGCCGTCCGACTGTACTCCAGGCAATCCTGAAGCTCCAGCTTGTCTCCCTTGGAAGCTACCAAAGGCCTGCAAAGAGAAAAGATTGACAGAACCTCTGCCATCCAGCACCCCCCCCCCATGCCTTCCCAAAGCCATGCTACTTAAAGTTTGCACGGTGCAGGGAAGTCTCCCCCCAGGAAAGCAGATCACAAGATACGGATAGAGGAGAGAGCGTTTGTGGCTCAGGGCCGAAATGAGGGGTCCTGGGTAGTCTCTGAGCCAGGTGGTTTCAAGACATCTCATGACCCAGCTAGGGAATGTCATCAGTGCTAGAAGGGAGGAGGAGGAGGAGGAGGAGGAGGAGGAGGACAACGACTGTGAGGTCCTTGGTGCTCTCTGAGCTTTGCTGTTTTCTTGCAGACGTTTCATGACCCAGCTAGGTAACATCATCAGTGCTAGAAGGTAGTGGGATGGGAGGAGGAGGAGGAGGAGGAGGAGGGGGAGGAGGAGGAGGAGAGTTGTGTGCGTGACCCAACTGGGGAACATTATCAGTGCTACAAGGGTGTGGGGTTTGTGGAGAGAGGAGGAGGAGGGGGAGGAGGAGGAGGAGGAGGAGGAGGAGGAGGAAGAGGAGGAGGAGGAGGAGGACGACGACGAGGACGACTGTGGGGTCCCTGGTGTTCTTTGAGCTTGGTGGTTTTCTTACAGATGTTTCATGGCCCAACTAGGTAACGTCATCAGTGGTACAAGGGAGAGGAGGAGGACTGTGGAGTCCTTGGTGCTCTTAAGCTTCTCCTCCTCCTCCTCCTCCTCCACCATTCCACAAACCACCATTCTAGCACTGATGATATTACCTAGATGGGTCATGAAATGTCTGCAAGAAAACCACCAGGCTCAGAGACCACCCAGGACCCCTCAGACCAAAAAATACACATACACATACATACACACAGAGAGAGGGGGGGGCATCAATAGGAGGATCCTCCCTTGCCCAAAGGGGGGCAAGGGGGGACCCCTTGGTTGAGGGAAGTACCCGAATACGCATCACGAGCATCCTGGACTTTTTCGTTCGTGCCCAGCTTGGGAAGCCATTTTGTGCGTGTGCACGATGGCGCCGCTTTCCTGAAAGGGAGCCCTGCTCCCTCTCCACCTGGCAGGCGTACAACGTACACCCCAGCCTCCCCCATCTCCTAGGGATCGCACGGAGCGGGTTGCCAAGGCAGGTCGAGGGCCGTGGGGTGCCAACTTCTCTCTTACCTTTTCATCCCTGGCAGGTTGCCCCAAAAATATCTAGCTCTGTGCGCAGCAGAGACCTTGATAGCATCGATCATCACCGGGTTGCACTGCGGAGAAACGGAAAGGAGTTAGCTGGGGGGGGATCCCCAGTCCCAGAACAGAGGGTGCTACAGAGTTGGATCATGAAAGGTCTGCAAGAAAACAGCCAAGCCCAGAAAACACCAAGGACCCACAGTCCTCCTCCCCCTTCCCCTCTCCTCCTCCTCCACAAACACCACTCCCTCTGCCCACAGCCGGGAGTTCGATCCTGACTAGTCCTCCTCCTCCTCTTCTTTTGTTCCTTTTCTATTCCACAACCCGCCCCCTTCTAGCACTGATGCTGCTACCTACTGGTGCAATGAAACATCTGCCAAAAAGCAGCCCAGCTCAGAAAGATCCAAGGTCCTCACAGCTTTCTCCTCCTCACAACCCCCCTAAACACTGATGATGTTCCCCAGTTGGGTAACAAAATGTCTGCAAGCAAACCACCAAACTCAGAGAGCACCAAGGACCCCACAGTCCTCCTCCACCTCTTCCTCCCTTCTAGCACTGATGATGTTCCCTAGTTGGGTCATGAAACGTATGCAAGGAAACCACCAAGCTCAGAGAGCACCAAGGACCCCACAGTTATTCTTCCTCCTCCTCCTCCTCCTCCTCCTCCTCCTCCTCCTCCTCCTCCTTTATGCCAACTCCATGCCCTTCTAGCACTGATGACATTCTCTAGTTGGGAAACTGCCAGAAAACCACCACGCTCAGAGAGCACAAAGGAACCCCACAGTCTTCCTCCTCCTCCTCCTCCTCCTCCTCTCGCAAGCCCCCCTCCCTTCTCGCATTGACGCTCCGTAGTTGGGTCATGAAACATCTCCAAGAAAACAACCAAACTCAAGAGAGTACCAAGGACCTCACGGTTCTCCTCCTCCAACTCTCTTGTAGCACTGGTGCTGTGCCCTAGTTGGGTCATGAAATGTCCGCAAGAAAACCACCCAGTTCACAAAGCGCCAAGGGCCCCACATTCTTTCTCTTTCTCTTCCTCCTCCTGCCTGCAAACCCCACTCCCTTCTAACACTGATGATGTTCCCTAGTTGGGTCATGAAACGTCTCCAAGAAAACAACCAAACTCAAGAGAGTACCAAGGACCACACAGTTGTCCTCCTCCTCTCCACAAACTCCACTCCCTTCTACCACTGATGATATTACGTAGTCAGGTAATGAAAACACCCAACCTCAGAAAACACCGAGGACCCCCCTCCCCAAAATCCACAAAGATTGGCAGGAAGAGCTGGGCACAATGGCCTAAAGCAGCCTTTCTCAACCTCGGTGACTCCTAAGCTGTGAGGACTACAACTCCCACATTGGCCGAGCCAAGAAGTGGCTGATGTTTCAGTCTCCTCCCGTTGTCTCTCAGCTGCCACGAACTCTTAAGAGTTCAGGGCAGCCCCTCAAAGCCCCCCTTCCCTTGGTCTCTGAGTGTCATGGTTCCGACAGATGAAACTCTTCCAAGAACTTCAAGGCATTGTTTACCTTAAAGAATCTTTATTTGAGTAGCATAGCATCGGCACTAACACAATCGAAGCCAAAATCTGGACTCCCCTCCCTTGAGCTCATAGTATCAAAGCACAATTCCCTCCTCCAATTAACAGGCATAAATCACATTCTCCCATTAGCTTGAAATGCAGGCCTTCCCTCCAGTCCTCCAGCCCACCAATCAGCTCTTATTTCATTAAGCTTGGCTCATACCCTACGTCCAGTATTATTATGTCTATCTAAACCAGTGGTTCTCAACCTGTGGGTCGGGACCCCATTTGGGGTCGAACGACCATTTCACGGGGGTCGCCAAACAACGCAGTCCGCCATTATTTCCCCCCCCCCCTTTTCCTTAGCTGTGCTACTCCCTTTTCTTCTATTGGCTTTTGAAAGCCAATAGAATAGACTCTCTTGAATAGAGTCTAATTCTATTGGCTTTCAAAAGCCAATCGGAATGGTCCAGGCTGTCTCTGCCCTGCTGAGCCCGCCAAAAGTCCCCTTCTGCAAACGGTGCTGCCCCAGTTGAGTAGTCCTCGACTTACGACCGGTGGAGTAGTCCTCGACTTACGACCGGTTGGGGGTTGCGGCAGTAAAAAGGTTGAGAACCCCTGATCTAAACTCTCCTGCACAATCCTTCCCCCCCCCCCAGCATCATCTAACTCTTGTCAAATCCAATGTTAGCAGCGTTGACACTAGACCCCGCCGCAGCTTTTTACCTCCAGGAACCGGGAGATGTCCCTCTTGTCGTTGACCCGCATGGACACCACGTTTTCGAAGAGCCAGAAGAAGGGGCGGTCTTCTCCGACCTTGGGGCGAGTGTAGTTCAGAAGGTGGTAGAATTCAAAGAATAGGCGGCCGGTCCCTTCTGCCAGCCGGAAGGGAGGAGAGAGGAGGGGGTCAGGGAGAGCTCAGCGCCACGGATCCGCCCAAAGCCAACTCGAACACGGACCTCGGACGGCTCAGCTTACCATACAAACCTTTTCGGGCGGGGTTGACGATGGACAGGTCGTTGCAGGGGCTTCCGCCGATCACCAAATCGAAGGGACCCCACTCGTCAATCTGCAAGGGAGAGCCGCTGTTAAGGGACGAGTCTCCGTCCCACGAGAGCTTGCTTCTTTTAAGTAACTAGTCCTCTTGTTGCAACTGTCACGGAGCTCGGGTTGTCGTTGCGCTCTAAATTGGGTGGCCCACGCAGCCGGCCCCGTTTGATGACCTGTTTCGGGGGCCGTCGTTATAGGCCACGGTGACGTTGTTATGGGAAGCGTGGGTTCGATGGGGTGGGGGGGCGGTTTTGCCAAAAACTGGAAGTCGGTTCCAGGTTTGGGCGAAACCGTCGTAAAATGCAGACACGTGATTGCAGCAGGCTGCAGTTCCGTCATGAAACCTCTACACGGAAGTAAGCAAGCTTCGAGAGGACTTAAGACCCCAGAGTCCCCCCCCCTCCGTTTCTCCTCCTCCTCCACTCTCTTCTACCACTGATGATGTCACCTAGTTGGGTCATGAAACGTCTACAAGAAAATCACCCAGCTCAGACAGCACCAAGGAGCCTGATTTTCCTTCCTTCCTTCTTTCTCTCTTTCTCTCTCTCTCTCTCTCTTTCTTTTCCTTCCTTCTCCTCCTCCTCCTGGCACTGATGCTGTCCCCTAGTTGGGTCATGAAACATCTGCAAGAAAACCACCCAGCTCAGACAGCACTGAGGACCCCACAGTCGTCCTCCTCCTCCTCCTCCTCCTCCTCTTCCACTCTGCAAACCCTCCTCCCTTCTAGCACTGATGTCCCCTAGTTGGATCATGAAACATCTGCAAGACAACAACCCAGCTCAGACAGCACTGAGGACCCTGATTTTCCTTCTTTCTTTCTTTCTTTCTTTCTTTCTTTCTTTCTTTCTTTTTCTTTCTTTCTTTCTTTCTCTTTCTTTTCTTTCTTTTTTTTCTCTCTCTCTCTTTTTTTCCTTCCTTCCTTCTCCTTCTCCTCCTCCTCCTCCTCCTAGCACTGATGCTGTCCCCTAGTTGGGTCATGAAACATATGCAAGAAAACCACCCAGCTCAGACAGCACCAAGTTTCCTCTTCCTCCTCCTTACCCCCTTCTGCTCGTCCTCCTCCTCTCCTTTTCCATGCCACAAACCCTACTCCTTCTAACACTGATGAGGTTAGACAGTTTGGTCATGTAGCATCTGCAAGAAAATCACCAAGCTCAGAGTGCACCAAGGACCTCAAAGTCCTCTTCCTCCTCCTCCTCCTCCTCTCCTGTTCCCTACACAGCCACAAGTGAATTCCATTGAATTTTTTGAGAATATTAAAGTCAACTGATTTGTTGCTACCCGGGCCCATGCGCAGAAATCTTCTCAACTCACAACTAGCACCTGCTTGGAATTAAATTAAGGTCCTTGGTGCTTGGTGGTTTTCTCGTAGATGTTTCATGACCCAACTAGGGAACATCATCAGTGCTAAAAGAGAGGAGGAGGAGGAGGAGGAGGAGGAGGAGGAGGAGGAGAAAAACTTGGTTTCTTAGTGTTGTCTGAGCTTGGTTTTCTTGCAGACGTTTCATGATCCAACTAGGGGACAGCATCAGTAGTAGTAGTAGTAGTAATGGTGGAGGAGGAAGGAGGAGGAGGAGGAGGAGAAAAACTTGGTTTCTTAGTGTTGTCTGAGCTTGGTTTTCTTGCAGACGTTTCATGATCCAACTAGGGGACAGCATCAGTAGTAGTAGTAGTAATGGTGGAGGAGGAGGAGGAGGAGGAGGAGGAGGAGGAGGAGGAGGAGGAGGAGGAGGAGGAGGAGGAGGAGGAGAAGGAGAAGGAGGAGAAGGAGAAGGAGAAGGAGAAGGAGAAGGAGAAGGAGAAGGAGAAGGAGAAGGAGAAGGAGAAGGAGAAGGAGAAGAAGAAGAAGAAGAAGAAGAAGAAGAAGAAGAAGAAGAAGAAGAAGAAGAAGAAGAAGAAGAAGAAGAAGAAGAAGAAGAAGAAGAAGAAGAAGAAGAAGAAGAAGAAGAAGAAGAAGAAGAAGAAGAAGAAGAAGAAGAAGAAGAAGAAGAAGAAGAAGAAGAAGAAGAAGAAGAAGAAGAAGAAGAAGAAGAAGAAGAAGAAGAAGAAGAAGAAGAAGAAGAAGAAGAAGAAGAAGAACGGGGTTCTTGGTGCTGTCTGAGCTTGGTGGTTTCCTTGCAGATATTTCATGACCCAAACTAGGTAACATCATCAGTGCAAATAAGGATCCATGGAAATAAGAGTCTGTGGAAATCCAGAATGAACAGACTTAGTCCGCTTGTGGCCACGAAAGGATTCTAGGCTGGTCCCTCTTTTGACTCCAACCCCCCAAGTTTTTCCTTCTCCCCTCCTACAATAACCCACCACCTTTCTGCCTTGAGACACTGAACCCAGAACATCGGATTCCTTACGTGTCTCTTGGTTATGTTCCTCACGTCATGCACGTATCGGATGTTTCCTTCATGCCGCACAGTCCCCACCGAGATGGAGTCCTCGCAGATCTCGGAAGCGATGTATTTCTCCACTTGGATGCCCAGATCCCGCAGGACCAGGTAACCTAGGAAGGCAGAAAGGCCTGAGTGAGAAAAGGAGGATCCACTGAGAGGGATCAGCAAGGACCCGCTGCGGAGCATCCGGCCCGGGAAGTATCCACCTCCTACAGTGGGAAAAGGAATCCGCAACCTTCCCATTCTTGTGAAAAACCTGTAATATTTGTGCCCATACGATGCCACAAAAGGATTTTTCCAGCACCCCTGTAGCTGGGAGGAAACATACAGGCAGTCCTCGACTTGCGACAATTTCCATCGCTAACAAGACCGCCGCTAAGTGAGTTTTGCCCCGTTTTACGACCTTTCTCGCCAGCGCGGTGCAGGGTATCCCTGCAGTTGTTCAGTTAGTGACCCGGTCGTTAAGCGAATCTGTCTTCCCCATTGACTTGGCTTGTCAGAAGGTCCCAAAAGGGGATCGTGTGACACACACACACACCCCGGGACGTTGCAAACCGTCATAAAGACGAGTCGGTTGCCAAGCGTCCGAATTTTGGTCCCGTGACCACGGGGATGTTGCAACGGTCGCGCGCGTGAAAAGAGTCACAACTCGCTTTTTTGGGTGCCCTCGCCACTGGGAAGCGTCACTAAACGAATGATTGCGAGTCGAGAATTACCTCTACGTGCCAGGTGGACGGAAAGCCAACCGGGTGTAGTGAGTTACAGGAAGGAAAAATGTGTGGTTGATAAAAGAAGGAAGGAGAGGCCATATGCAATATACAGACTGGCTTTACAGAAGGAAGCTGAATTTGCCCAACTCTGTGCTAAGACAGAAAGATTGTGGAGAAGAGCTGCCCTTCGGTAGAAATAACGGTGGATCTTGCCGTCCTCCTCACAATGGCTTCACGGGGTAGAAGTAGCACGTTCCTCCAAGTTTTACAATCCTAGTTGCCTGAAGGCATCACTGCTAAGGGAACCTTTATGTAGCATAGGGCAACAATGGGGGGGGAAGCACATCACAATTACATTCTCAATGAGCAAATATAATATATATGTCTGTGTATTAATAATAATAATAATAATAATAATAATAATAATAATAATAGGATACCTATAATACCATCAAACATCCACATCTGCCTATCCCAGGTCCTGGGTAAGGACTCGATAGGTAGACAAAGTGCCAAATCCAGTCTGAACATCTGGCTGACTGTGCGATGATCAATTATTATTATTATTATTATTATTATTATTATTATTATTATTATTATTATTATTATTATGACTGTGGCTAAAGCAAGCAAGGGAAGTACCAATAGTCATAGGCTCCTTGGGTGCAATCCCAAAAACAACTGGAGCACCACTTGAACACCATTGGCATTGACAAATCGCGATTAGTCAATTGCAAAAGGCAGCCTTACTAGGAACTGCTTCCATCCTGCGACGATATCTGTAATACCATCAAACCTCCACATCTGCCTATCCCCAGGTCCTGGGTAAGGACTCGATAGGTAGACAAAATGCCAAATCCAGTCTGAACATCTGGCTGACTGTGCGATGATCAATAATACTACTAATAATAATAATAATAATACCAATAGTCATAGGCTCCTTGGGTGCAATCCCAAAACAACTGGAGCACCACTTGAACACCATTGGCATTGATAAATTCGCTATTAGTCAATTGCAAAAGGCGGCCTTATTAGGAACTGCTTCCATCCTGCGACGATATCTGTAATACCATCAAACATCCACATCTGCCTATCCCAGGTCCTGGGTAAGGACTCAATAGGTAGACGGAATGCCAAATCCAGTCTGAACATCTGGCTGACTGTGCGATGGTCGATAATATAATAATGATGATGATAATGTGGCAAAGGCAAGCAAGGGTAGTACCAATAGTAATAGGTGCCTTGGGTGCAATCCCAAAAGAACTGGAGCACCACTTGGACACCATCATTGGCATTGACAGATTCGCCATTGGTCAATTGCAAAAGGCGGCCTTGCTAGGAACTGCTTAGTTTCCATCCGTTGCTTCTAGTTCTGCCTTCAGGGGCTTTGTAGAATAGATTCACCCCCTTCTTCTTTGTGGGAACCCCTGAGATATTGGAAGACTGCTATCAGGTCGTTCCTTATATGTTTGCAGGAATTAGGTATGGCCAGTCTAGAGAAAAGAAGGACTGGGAATGACATGACAGCAAGGCCTTTCAGTATCTCAGGGGCTGCCACAGAGAAGAGGGGGGTCAAGCTATTCTCCAAAGCTCCTAAAGGCAGGACAAGAAGCAAGGGATGGAAACTAACCAAGGAGAGAAGCAACCTGGAATTAAAGAGAAACTTCCTGACAGTGAGAACAATTAACCAATGGAACAACCTGCCTCCAGAAGCGCTGAATGCTCCAACACTGGAAGTTTTTAAGAAGAGATTGGAGCCATTTGTTTGAAATGGTGTAGGGTTTCTTGCCTGAGCAGGGGGTTGGACTAGATGACCTCCAAGGTCCCTTCCAACTTTATCATCATCATCATCATCTTAACCACTGGCTCTTCCCAACCTAACTGCTTTCTCCAGTGAATCCCCTTGCATGACATGGCCAAAATAAATGAGTTTTTGGCCTCCCAGTGTTGTGTCTGGGACTGCTGGAATTGAATTCCCTGTCTGGGGAGCATTCAACGGCCTCTCTCTCTTCGTGACCTCCCAGCCTACCTGGGCATTCATCCATTAGACCTGAACAAGCTCTCACCTGTGGCGATGCCATCAAAAAGAGACAGCACGCGGATGGCCTTCCGTTTTGCGGCGGGAATGGCAGGGTAGATTTTGGGCACCTCCTGTGATAGGATGAGATTGGGGGGGGGGAAATAAAGCATGTCGGAGACACACACAAACCCACACCAGCAACTGTTAAGTGTGTCAGTTTATCACCACCATAGTTAGCCTTCTGTCGCTCTTCTTGCCTTCACTAATGCTGCTCTGATTCAGGGGGCAAATGTAATACAGGCAGTCCTCAGATTACAACCATATCTGAGCCACAATCCTCACACACACCACACCACACACACACACACACACACACACACCACACAACCCAGATATAGGCGATATATCCTAATAAGGCGAATATTTGTAGCTCAAGATTGACATGAGGGGTCCTTGGTGCTCTCTGAGCTTGTTTGCTTGCACACGTTTCATGACCTGACTAGGGAACACCATCAGTGCTAGAAGGGGGGGGGAGGAGGAGGAGGAGAAAGAGAAGAGAAAAAGAGAATGAAAGAGAAAGAGAACTGTGGGGTCCTTGATGCTCTGAGCTTGTCTTGTTTTCTTGCAGACGTTTCATGACCTGACTAGGGAACACCATCAGTGTTAGAAGGGAGAAGGAGAAGGAGGAGAAGAAGAAGGAGAAAGAGAAGGAGAAAAAGAGAATGAAAGAGAAAGAGAAAGAGAGAGAGAACTATGGGGTTCTTGATGCTGTCTGAGCTTGTCTTGTTTTCTTGCAGACGTTTCATGACCCGACTAGGAAACACCATCAGTGTTAGAAGGGAGAAGGAGGAGGAGGAGGAGAAGGAGAAGGAGAGAAAGAGAAAGAAAGAGAAGGAGAACTGTGGAGTTCTTGATGCTCTCTGAGCTTGTCTTGTTTTCTTGCAAACGTTTCATGACCCAATTAGGGAACATCATCAGTGCGAGGAGGAGGAGGAGGAGGAGGAGGAGGAGGAGGAGGAGGAGGAGGAGAACTGCTCTCTGAGCTTGCCTGTTTTCTTGCAGACACTTCATGACCCAAACTAGGGAGCATCATCAGTGCTAGTAAGGAGTGCTGTTGGCTCCAGAGGTTCTCAACTTTGGCAACTTTAAGACTTGTAGACTTCCAACTCCCAGAATTCCTCAGCCAGCAGCTGAGGAATTCTGGGAGTTGAAGTCCACAAGTCTTAAAGTTGCCAAGGTTGAGAACCCCTGGCTTAGACTCTAGTGGCTTCCCCTCTCAGTGTTGACAGAAACATCTGCAAAAAAAAACAGGCAATCTCAGAGAGCACCAAGGACCCCCTCAGGTAGTCCTTGACTTACAGCTGTTCATTTAGTGAAGGGTTCCTTCCACGCCCATTTTAAAAACAGCCCTGTCA